>JAXGGA010010200.1:0-47966 GCA_038373865.1 Uloborus plumipes
ATTCAAATTGTTGGAGTGTTCGCTACTCACAATAACATGGAAGGTAATATTTTGGCAAAATTTGTTCTAGAAGCGATTCTTCTTATCCCCCCCCCCCCCGTTGCCCGTTTACCTTGTCGTGGTGGGGGGACTTGCGGTGTGGTGTATTCGGGTCGAGCTCTTGAGCGGAGTAGTGACACCCCCCATTTGCTCAAACCGAAGTTCGGCGGGAAGGGATTTTTTCCCATTCGAAGATTTTAAATGCGTCAACTGCAAGGGAGATCAACTAAAAGGGAGATAAAAGTATTGTATTTTCATTCAAATATTTCGGAGCAATACAACTCAAATTTTACAATTGAAAAACTAAATACTGCTTTACAAAAAACAAAAAACACATCACCCGGCCCAGATGAAATACACAATAGTATGTTAAAAAATCTAAGCATGACTTCTATAGAAAACATCCTGCAACTCTTCAATAGAATTTATTCTGAACATTGGTTTCCAAAATCTTGGAGTGTAGCAATAATTATTCCTATCCTTAAACCGAATAAACAATCTGATAAACCTGAGAGCTATCGACCTATAGCTCTCACTAGCTGCTTATGTAAATTAATGGAGAGGATGGTCAACGCCAGGTTGATGTACATCCTGGAGTCCTACCATATGCTCTCTTCACACCAAAGCGGATTCAGGCGTGGCAGATGCACAATCGACAATCTGCTGCTTCTCGAAACATCTGTATAAGAGAAGCCTTCCTTAAACGTAAACATCTTGTGAGCGTATTCTTCGACATTGAAAAAGCATATGACCGTACCTGGAGATACGGGATTCTCAAAACCCTCCATGAGTATGGGTTGCGAGGTAACCTGCCTTTGTTTCTCTCCAATTTTTTAAAAAATCAATCATTCCGTGTACGTGTCAAGTCTGTTCTGTCGGATACCTTCATTCAAGAAGGGGTACCCCAGGGAAGTATGCTAAGCGAAACTCTTTTCCTTCTTGCAATCAATAGCTTCATCGAACAACTACCTCCAGCTGCTAAAGGTACCATGTTCGTTGATGATTTTCAGATATCTTTCTCGTCATCGGGCATGAGTATCGTTGAAAGACAGCTTCAAATAGCAATCAATAAAGTCTGCCAATGGGCGGAAGAAAATGGCTTTTCCTTTTCGGCCAAAAAACCCTTTTGTATACATTTTTGCCGTAAAAGAGGCCTTCATCCAGAACCAAATCTGCTAATAAATAATCAACCTATATCTGTAAACAGGGATCAAAGTCGTCCTATATTTCCTATAAATCCTATATTGTTCAAAAAAGGTCAAAAACTGTAATATATTTCCTATAATTCCTATATTTAGAAAAGTAATCCTATATTTGTGATAGAATCCTATATTTGAGATACTTCAGAGGAATTTTTTCCCCTTTTTTCTGCCTTACAATAGTCAATTGTTGCCATTGGTCGCTACTGTCTATTTTGCCGAACACTTTTTCCCAAATGGATCGAAAGGGTGACTCAGTGCAAGAGGGCGGAATTTGAGCTCGATACTAGCGCCAGCTCCCCCCCCCCACTTTCTAGTAGATCTACCGCAGCAGAAAAGTTCTTTTGTTTAGCTTGATGGATACACAAGTATCAGGAAGGTTTTGAAAGACCCCTTACTGCAATCCTACTTGCATTTTATGATTAGCGTTGGGTTATTATTTGAGGATATACTGAAGTTAATTCAGCAAAAGAAGACACTAATACACTTTTTGCATAACGAGTTATGTGACCTGTTATTGAGAATTATGCCGCGCTTTATCAAAGAATAAGCTCTCAAAGGGAAAACCGGGAAAAAATTGCTCGATGTAGATCCAGTAACAAATTGTTTTCCCTTAAAATCAATTGATGTGGGGAACAGTGCTCGAAAAGCGTGGCGTGCGATTAAAAGTAAAGCAAAAGATGATTTCTCCTCAATCCAAACACTTTTATATTGCAGTTTTTGACCATCTTGCCAAAAAGCTACCTTTACAAAATCAGTTGTTATACTCTTTGCAAGTGTTGCATCCTATAGTCAGAAAAGAAGCAATTGATCATACATTGCCAGTAATCAGAAAGCTGTGTAATATGTTTCCTCAGGTGATACTTGAAAATAGCATCGATAAAGTAACTGATGAGTGGCACATGTACTTCAACGATGAAGATATTCCTTAGAGTATAGCAGATAATCCCATTGAAAAGTACTAGAATTTCGTTTTTAACATATAGGCCAAAATGAACGTATTCGCTACTCAAACTTAACCACACTAGTTAAAGCAGCTGTAACCTTTTCTTATGGACAAGCTTCTGTAGAAAGAGGCTTTTCTATAAATAAAAAAATTGCAACCAATGACAAGCCGAATATTAGTTTGGAAACTATAGTTGGACTGAGAATCATAAAAGAGTCGGTTAAACACTCTGCTCAGAAAGTCAACGTTAGTATAGAAATGATACAATATTACAAAACAGCACGTTCAAAATACAAGGAGAAAAAAGAAGGAAAATGTGAAAAAAAGAAAACAAAAATGTGGAACCCAAAGTGAATGATGTAGCAAAAAATTCGAGAAACGAACTTCAAGGATTGAAAGATATCATTAATTCCGCTCAAGCAATGGGAAACAAAAATTAGGACAAACGGAAAATCCATGACTGAAATTGAGGCGGGGACGGCATTGATAAATACAGGAAATAAGAAACTAAAGGCTGCTCAGAAACAGTCGAGCACAAGAATGTAATTATTTTTGTTATTTTCAATTGGAATGGAGTTTTCATTTCCATATTATCATCACTTTTTGTGATAAATTACATTTTTATATTATGAGGGGGGAGAATTTCATCGAGAAGGTATGCATATTCCCTTATGTACGTGACACTAAAATGTAAGTATTTTTATATGATGTCTATACATAAATGAATAATTATTATATATATTATTCATATTTTTATATACTAAACACGTTTTTTGATGTTCTATATTTTCTAAAAAGTGTTCTATATTTTTTCAAAATGTGTCCTGTATTTTGACAATTGGCCACTTGATCCCTGGTAAAAGATCAAGGAAAATTTCTTGGTCTTACCCTTGATAATAAACTGAAATTTTTACCACACACACAGGAATTAAGAAAGAAATGCTTACTGAAACTAAATATCCTTAGAGTCTTAGCGAACACTTCTTAGGGTGCTAATACAGAGTCGCTTTTAAGAATATACAGGGCTCTGATATGCTCAAAACTTGATTACGGGTGCCAAATCTATGGTTCAGCAGCGAAAAGCTACCTAAAAACCATGAACCCAATATATAACTAGGCACTACGCATCTGCACAGGCGCCTTCCGAACTTCGCTTATCAACAGTCTTGATATTCTTACACATGAACGTTCTTTGACCGATAGACGCCTTCAACTCTCATTAAATTTTTATTTCAAAATGAAACCTTATACAAATCATCCGCTACATCTTTATATTTTTAATCCATCTAATGTCACCCTATTTATGCACTGTCGGTCGGTGACCCCAACATTTGGGATCCGAATGCGTCGGTTGCTTTCAGACTTGCAGCTACCAGATTTCAGATACAACAGAACCTGTCGAACCGTGGAGTGAAGTAATAGTGTCTAAAATTCAAGATCTTGAAAAATTCCCCAAAGATACTACAGGCAATATAGTTTATGCACAAACCTTTCATGATGTCAAAGACAGATATTTCAGAATACAGAGAAATTTACACTAACGGTTCAAAATCTAACAATCACGTCGGCTTTGCCGCAATAATTGATAGTCAAGTAATTGCAGAAAAATTAAATACATCTTGCTCCGTATTCACCACAGAAATAAAAGCTATATTTATATCACTGCAATCAATAGCAGAGTCAGACCACAAAAAGTTTGTAATATACACTGATTCAAAAAGCTCTATAGAAGCCATGATTAACTGCAATAATAATAGCTACCCTATAGTCCTGCAGTCTTACGCTTTATACAAAAACCTAAGACAAAATAATTTTCAAGTCTTTTTTGTTGGGTCCCTGGCCATCTGGGCATTGCAGGCAATGAGGCAACTGATACGGCTGCCAAAGCGGCAACTATCCTGGGCGATGATCGTGTTCATTTCGGAGAGATCAAAAACGCCATTTGTGAAAGCCTTAACACTCATTAGCAGCGGGCTTGGATTACAGAAAATGATAATAAGCTGCACTCCATCCAGCCCTCGACGAAAGGTTTCACGTCATTACACTTCACCAGGAGAAAACAAGTTTAATTAGCACGTCTCCGCATTGGTCACACCAGGTTCCCCCATAGATATCTCCTATACCGCGAACCCGCTCCAATATACATTAATTATAATGTAGTTTAAACAGTTGTACATATTCTTAGTAAACACATGCCATACTTTAAATAACCGTTATATTCCGTTTAAAAACCACCCAGGTGCGAATCTCTGTACACTGGTAATATGGCTGTTCCGGCACCGAGTATTTTTAACCCAATAACCCGCGAGCCCTCCAAGTACCCTCTTCGCTCAATTAATACAAGTAACAGCCTTACATACTCTGGTAGCGCACTACCACTTTACAAAATCTTTTTTTTCTGCCTAGGCATATTAACTTAAGGTGCTATAAAACCAACAGTCCCCTGGCTGTCAACCAATCGTATTGGTCCTAGAACGACTTTCAAGAGTACATATTCCAAAAATCCTATCAACCACTACACTAAGTTTAGGCCCTACCACTCCCCCCACGGACCACAATCCGCTCGACAAAATTAATACCATGCCCAGCTCTGACTCCTATTCCCTGGTAACAGGTCTACATTACGTATTCCCCAACTTGGAATCGCCATGGAACATTCCGGTCCGGTAGATTTTTCAAACACAAACAGAACGCCCAGCAGACAAAATTCACAAGCTCCAACAGAAAAAATTCTGTCTTGCCTTCTTGATCACATATGTGTTTTTGCCACTGTAGTTCGTAACCCCACATGACGGCCGGTTCCCAGCCTTGAGCAAATTCCCTGCCTACTATCTTGCTGCGAAACGGTGTATAAACCTCGTATAGCATTGTTTTGTTTAGCGAGCTACCTTTAAAGTGTAGCATGCCCGATGACTGCTAACCGGAACGTTGCGCAAACAGTATCCTATGGGGACAGTCAAATTATTAATCTCATACCCAGTCTAATAACGAAACATCCCACCTCTACCGATCAATTAAGTCCACTCAGATGTTGTCCCTAACACTTACTCGGTCGTACACGCCCCTACCTTATGTTCCAATAGTTTTGGCAGGAAATTTACGCAAACAAAGATACAAAAACAAAGCAAAACAAACGTCTCACCTTTGGTGCACAGATCCCCTGTCTAGTTAATAACTGAGGCAGGGACTAACCCTCTATCATAATTTATCAGAAAAACACAAACTTCAATTGGCCCTCTTTCAAACCAAAGTAATAGATTCATTTTCTGAGCAATAGTATTATAATTATACGAACATTTCAAAAAACCATGCCCGGACAGATTTGGTGTGAAAAATGACGAGTTTACAGAGAATCGCCCTTAAATATTTTAACCATTTTAATCCATCTTTGAAGGAGTTGCTGGAGGACTCGCTCCATTCCGAATTATTCTCCTTTCTTCAGGAGATTGACTTCTTCTTTTTAATTTGATGTGTGTATCATACCTATTCTTGCTACACCCCTATGTGGTTTTATCCTTTTTAACTATTTGGCTTAACAGAAAACTAGTTGTATGTTTTGATTTTATACCTTACCATGCATTTTAATTTCCATTCTCTATTTTTATATTCATATTGATCACAATTTTAACATTATTAAATGAACAATTGTTTGGCGCAGTATAGCCCGTAGGGGCTTTTGCGAGAGTAAAAACAAATCAACCAACCAACCAATCTTCTTATTGAAGAAAGTGGCTTATTTGTAGACGCTGTAACTGCAGATGGAGCATCGTGGAATAGATCCATGTAGAATGAATTTGGAATAGGTGAAACAAAGCAGGAGAAAATTAATTACAAAGTTATCCATCCATGTGATGATTCGAGATTTCTGCACTTTGTGTCTGATTTTCCTCACCTCTTGAAAAACTTCAGAAATACTTTTTTGAAGTATGGAGAATTTCGTACTCCAGATGGTCTTGTTCTTTTACAGCATGCTAAACATGCCTGGAAAGAAGATGATAACCCATTGACATTGAGAGTCATGCCGAAAATCACCAAAGTTCATTTTTTCCCAAACAACTTTGAGAAAATGAAGGTGAATTTAGCCTTTCAGCTATTTGGTGATGAAATAATTAATGGATTAGAGTTCTATACTAAAAAGATTGAAGAATATGGAGAATCATCAGCAACTACGAGTTTCATTAAAAAAAATTATTTTATGTGTTATTTCATTTTCATTTTTGAAGTGTGAAAAACTGTGCAAACATGTTATTTTAACTTTATATGAACATTTTACTGAATTTATAGAAACATGATTTTTTTTTGTTGATCTTACAGTCAAAAATTTATTTTAAAAAATGCAATTTTCATAATTTGTTTAAATAGATATTTATGTAACAAAGCACAAATTGTCCATTTCCAGAAAGAAAAATTAAAATTGCCTAATAATTTTAAGTGTACCAGAAGAATTTTTACAATGTTGATAAATTATCATTTCTTTTTCTGTTCAAATTTCAACTTCAGTCAAACTGCAGGTTTCAGAAAAAAAGAGAAAAAAATGAATATCCCTTTTTCTGATGTCTAGCTACTACTAAAAACTTCAGTAAGGGTTACTTCTTCTTCTTCTTTTTTTTTTTTTTTTTCATCGCACAAGATTTTTCGGATTTTATAATGGTACAAACAGTAAGAGAACTATTTGCTCATTCGAAACATTGGAAAAAAATATTTTTAGCGAAACGCCAAACATTTGAATGACAATAAAAGTTTATAATGTCGAAATACATAATATTATGTATCACTTATTTATATAATGTTGACATTGAGTTCAAAATATCAGATTCTATTAAGTTCTAATATACAGTTAAGTTCTCGTACTCGGGACAGTTTTGAACTTTTACTTTTGGTATAACACATTAATTACATTGAAAGAAATATTCAATTTTAAGGAAATTCTTTAGTCTTTTACTTCAGAACTTTTTTTTTTCGCACTAGAAATTCTATTCATAATGTAACCACCACACTCCTCTTTTTTCCTTAGCTCATATTCAAAATGCAGTTCAAAATAAAAACGAACGACTTTGCGAAATAATATGGCTACGTAAAAATAAATATATGGACAACCTAGAAGCACTTACGGTAGAATTACGAAATCGCTATAGTTTAGGTGAAAATCAATTTGTTATTACAAATCACAGTTGGTCACAGATTTCCATCCATACTACCTGAAGATATGGCGGGAGTCAAGAGTTCGTCAGCGCAAAGATAGATTTTTTTTATATAACAAGCAATGGTTGGATTCTTATTTTACTGTTGATTTCGATGAAAAGGATATTGAATCCGATGATCAGCCAGTACCCAATCTAGTGTTCGGTTTTCAAAGCCTAGTAGATACAGAACATAATTTTTCCACTGCAGAAAAGTTTCCGATTAGAATAGAAGATTCTGATAATGCAGAAGAAGCTACTTCATCCCGTTTTGATGTTACAGAAAATATGGAATGTGGGGCAGATAAAGTGTCTAATGAAGATATAGAGTAACAGTTTGAGCATGCTGCAACAAAACCAGTTAAAAAGGGTCGACCACCTTCCAGTTACACCGAAGGATCACGACGTACAAAACGTAGAATATCTAGTACGTTTGCAGAAAAAAATCAAACACCCGAAATAGCTCATGCTTTTGAAATAAGAAAATCAGGCTCTCTAAAAAATTATAATTTCGACATAAATGACATGAAAAATTACGTTCATTTAAGTCTTATATTAGCTATGTATATAGATTTATATTTATCTTACAGAAAATATGAAGATTTTCGGCAACATAACGAAAATATCATTGGAATTAATATTTATCCTCCGTACAAGATCATCTCAAAAGTAAAAAAATCTTCGCATCCAAATTTAATCAATTGCTTAGAAGAGGGAGCAAGCGTGGATTTGCTTCAATTATTAAAGCACACAGTTTGCAGAATATTATTGTTTCAAGATAGAGACAAATAGAAAAATATCTCCAAAAAAATTCAACTCTGATTGGAAAATGGGGTATAGATGGGGCCAGTGGTCAACAAAAAACGCGGCAAAATTGGAAGTCATGTTCTACTGATGATCTTTTTGATTTAGAAGAATCAGATGATGAAGACCAGGAAGACTCAGGAGAATTGAACGAAGAAACTACTCCTTGTGATGGATCTGTTTTTAGTGTAACATTTGTCCCTCTCCAACTAAAAGCTAATGAAGAAGTTATTTGGGACAATAAAACACCATCATCGATTTTTTACTGCAGACCAGTTGAATTTCGTTTCGTCAAAGAAACTCCAGTTTATGTACAGAATAGATATGAATATTACACCGATCAATTTAAAAAGCAGCCTATATTTTTTAAACTAAGACGCCTCAGATTTAATTTGTATCTTGATTTTGAATGCAGCATGATTGATAGCAAAACATGCAATGTTTTAACAGGAACAACGAGCACCAGATCCTGTAATGTATGTCAAGTGGAACCAGGAAAGATAAATAACTTGGAATTCATAAGAAATAAATGTGAAGCTGATGAAAATAAATATAAATTTGGCCTATCAACTTTACATTGCTGGATTAGATGCTTTGAATATACAGGGTGTCCACTCCTATCGTGGACCAATAGCTAATTTCTTAACCGTTAGAGATAAGCATATAGTTCATTTAGGAAAAACTCTCTAAATTACGAAAGGAATTTTGGGTCTATTCAATGTTTTTCAAAAAATCAAATTTTGAAAGAGTTACGAAATTTAGATTTTTATACAGCCCCCCAGTCCTATCAATCATATTTAGTAAAACATTCTTGACACTGTAACGTTTAAAACGAAAAAAAAAATCACTGTTCTACGACAAAAATTGACCGAGTTATGACGTTTTGAAAAATCAAGATTTTGAAGGATTTCGCATACGGTCCCTTAAGCGATCTCTCGATGACGTCATGAAATAATGCAAAATCTTGATTTTTCAAAACGTCATAACTCGGTCAATTTTTGTGGTAGAAGAGTGATTTTTTTTTTTAGTTTTAAACGTTAAAGTGTCAAGAATGTTTTACTAAATATGATTGATAGGACTGGGAGGCTGTATAAAAATCTAAATTTCGTAACTCTTTCAAAATTTAATTTTTTGAAAAACATTGAATAGACCCAAAATTCCTTTCGTTATTTAAAGATTTTTTCCTAAATGAACTATATGCTTATCTCTAACGGTTAAGAAATTAGCTATTGGTCCACGATTGGAGTGGACACCCTGTATAATCCACCTTTCATACAACTTAAATTTTAAGGAAGGCTCTGCCAGAACCCAGGAACAGAAAACATTGAAGGCAAAAACCAAGAAAAAAGTTCAGGATAACATAAGAAATCAAATGACGATGCCTGTGGACGTTGTGAAACAAGGATTTGGCACAACAAATACAGGTAAATTAATTATGCTCACTCATTGTATTTCTTTTTATTTTTTATACTTTTAATTTTTTGAGGATACAAAGATAACAAGATTTCGATTGGTGCAGCTGCTTTGCTTTTTGTTTTCGCGTGTTAGTTGTTTTCCAATTTTTGCATTGACATGTATTTTTCCTTTGGCCTATAACAGTAAGATATGTATGGGCGATTCTCTGTAAACTGGTAATTGGCTGTCCGGACTGAGTATTTTAAAAATAATAACTTGTAATAAAGTAATTATCGCTCTTAATACAAGTAAAGCATTAATACTTTGTGGCCCAATTGTATTTGGAGTGATAACAATTTAATTTTTTTTTCTAGAAATTATCTAAGCGCCAAAAACACAGTCCCCTTGCTGTCCCAATCCCTTAGTCTTACTGTTATAGATAGTATTTCAAAAAACCTATTAACACTGCATAAATTTGGCAATTAATATCTAAAAATAGAATAATGAAGCTATGTTTTTCTTATGAAATAAGGTATAATTACGTATTTCTAAAACTTAAAATTGTCATGTAAATTCTGTCCGGAGTTTTTTCAAACAGTCCCCTGCAACAATTTCAAAGCTGTAATACGAAAAATTTATAAGTTTTGCAAATTCTTTTTTGGCATGAAGTTTAAAGTAATTTAAAGTAACAGTTTTTATACAATTAAGTATATAAAAAAAATAATTGTACTTGCGAAAATTGGAAATGGACAAGCGTTTTTGCCTTGATTCTCATTTTTAAAGACTTATACAAAAATAAATAAATAAATTTCAATGATTTTTTGAGTAATAGAATTTTTTTCGGAATATTTCTTGCAGAAAATAATTGTTCGCATTGAATTTAAAACTTAAGTTTTGCTTCAAAATCGTCTTTTTAACCCCCGGACAGCAAAATTAAGCAAATTTTGAAAATGACCCATATGCAGTGATCTGCAAGTTTATTTCGACTTGACATTTATGTATTGCTTGTCTGAAAGAAAGACAATTAAACAGCAGTAATTTATATTCAGTCTAAACTATTCATTTAAATTCCCCCGGGCCATTATATATTTCTTACTTCAAAACACTTCACTCTAGTTTGCGTGTTTCATCAGTTTCATACCATAAAAATTCAATTCAATTCCACTAATAAAATATGATTTTGAGTAATTCCAGCTCAAATTTAATCTAAATGAGTAAGTAATTAAATGTTATGATCTCCATTATCCAGGGCTTGATATTACTGGTGGTCCACTGGTCCAGACCAGTAAATTCGATTTAGATCACGGTAAAGAAATAATTAGTGGTCCGTGGGACGAAATTTCTTTTGAAAAACAAAAAAGAGGATAGTTATTTAGTGTTAATGTGTTTAGCGCATGAGACAAAATCCTTTTTTTTTTTTTCATTTCCAACTATATTTATGTTTTTTAGTGTGTTAATATGTCATCTGTTTAACTTTTGATTTGAATCATGCATTTGTATTAAACTGGTTTTGCATTGAATGTTATAAAAACTTTTTGGTGTCATAATATTTGACATTTTATTGTTTGGACATTTTTGACAGAATCAATTTCAAACTTTATAGTAGTTTTAAGTTTTAACTCATCAATTACAAAAGTTTCTATTGTCTTAAAAAAAATTTAAATAAAAGATCTGATTTAAATTAAAAAATATATATACATATATATAAAAGTATATATATATATATATATATATATATATATATATATATATATATATATATATATATATATATATATATATATATTGAAACAGGCAAATAAAATTCGTTCCTGCAAGACCTTGACTCTTTTATTTTAAAAATTTCAATTACTAATAATACTCCTTTAGAAGCCTTTTGCGAATGGAAGTGGAAACTATTATTTTTTTAAGGATTTTCTTCAGAATTACAAAATTAAAAATTTGCTTAAACTTGCTGATTTCACCCCACACATTAGAGAGCTTCAAAGTAATTTTATCATTGCCCCTATTGATAAAGCCGCTAACAATTTTTCCATTATTTGTAAAAAAATTCTATCTGCAACTACAGCTGAAAATTAGCGGTCGCCACTCGCCACGTGGCGATTAAAGTTGCAAAAGTGGCGATTAAAAAATGTGGCATCAATCGCCACCCTCGGTCGCCACTCTTGATCAGTCACTCTAAACATTCCCAATCGAACCACATTCCCCCCTCCGGTTCCGCGCTACTTCCATGTATTTCTTTCCCCACCTCTATCCCCATCGCTAGAGGGAGAAATTGTGCCACAACAGGAACCGCCATTCGTCATTCGCACTTTGAACTTTGAACCCTGCACGTGCCACTTGCTTTGGAATGGCTGCTCAGCGATCACGTGGGGGAAAGCGCAAAATTGAAGAAGAGGAATCACCTAAAATAACATCGTTTTTCGTTGAAAGGTAAGTGATCAATTTATTATTGTTTAATTTATTCACTTCTTACTTCTTATTGCTAAAAATTTGACTTAGTAGCACATATTATGTTTTTGAGAGCAGAGAATTTTAGTGCTGAGATCGTTTCTTAAAAGAAAAAGAAAATATTTTAGGAAGTAGATGCAAAATATAGATTTTGTTCCAGATTAAAAACTTGCTCGGGGAAAAAATAAGCGAAAATCGTAATTTTGATAGAAAGCGATAACGCTTGATAAAAATTCTGTTCGGCAGGAATCGCGATTAAAAAATAATGAATTTCTGATTATAAATTCGCTCCTGGAAATTTTTAATCGTTAAAAAAGAAGTATTTTATCAAAGCTATCTGCTTTTGAAAATGGCGCCACGGAACGGAATTTTCACTCTCACGTATAAAACACATTCGGTATCGCAACCAGTTTTTTTTTTTTTTTTTTTTTTTTTTTTTTTTTTTTTTTTTAAGATATTAACACGCTCTTCTTAATTTCGCGACTTTTTTTTTTCTAAAGCGATCTCAATGAAAGAAAACATTTTGATGCAAAATAATATTGAAAAAAAAAAAAATGGAGATAATTTGCATCGGCATATGATCCGCTGATGTTGCTTTTCATCACGATGCTTTGTACGATCTTCAAACATTATTCATTCTTTTTCTCACAATTTTTGAAGTCTGCTCAAAAGCAATAGATAAAATGGTGCGAAATCTAATTGTGACCTTCAGAGTACCTAGGGCGGGGCCCTGAACCTCTACTTTCGAACGATTGGGTGAGATAAACATGAACTTAAGGATAAGCTAATGACGAGCTGATATGTGTTTAAAAGTTAATTTTTTGGGAAGTTAAAATAAATTACTAGCAGTTTAAAAATAATATATTAAATCAATTGGAATTAAGTAGTAAAAAGTCCCCCCCACCCCCGCAAGATAAAATGATGGCAGGGCTGCCAACTACTACGAATTTGGCGTAGAAACTGTATTTATCTTACTGCGCATCTCGAACAAAAACTACGCTTTCGCCCGTCGCCGAAAATTGCTCCCCGTGATTAAGATTTCAATCCTTTTGCATCAGACAAAAATTTTAATTTTTTCAGCGGTTGGAAGTTAATTTAACGCTTGTTACCAAAGACAACTTTATTTTACTTTTTTATTTAGATGCTAGAGTTTCTTTTTTCTTTGAAGAGGGCTGCACTAAACACGTGCGTCGCGAGAAATTGCGTCTCGTGTTTATTTCAATCCTTTTTCATCTTGTAAATATTTTAATATTTTGGGCAGTGAAAAGTTATTTTAACTTTCCCACTTAACATTAGCTCATTTTATTCTTTATTTTAATAATTAATGAAATATTTTACTTTTTTCAAAATGAGCCAATTGCAGTAATTAATACGTTCTTTGCACGAATTTGTTTCCAATGTTTTAGCTTTCAGTTCTTTTGTATGTTGTAATTATTTTTACATTTTGACAATTGGCTTTTAATTTAACGTTTATTTTTCAGATTTACCTTTTTTTATCCTAAAAATATTATTTTGTTGTAATATTATTATTTTGTTAATATATTTTTTCGCGAACTTGCAGTTTTTTGCTTAAGTTAGAGCTTTATTTGTTCATCTATATTAAAAAAAAAGTTGTAGGCTGCAGAATAGTAAAATTCTCTTTTTATAGTTTTACAAATAAATGAAATCTTATTTTTCTGCAATTGTTTTATATATTATTTTTAAACTACATCATAGTTAAGACATGTTTTGACCATATGAAAGTTTTGATACACCTTCCCTCCTTTGTGGTGATAGATAGTTAAGGACATAGGGTAAATAAACCACACTAGCTAAAAAACTACACAAACACACAAAACTACACATTTCTTTCATTCTTACTACACATTACTGTCCAAAAAGGTTGGCAAACCATCAGATGGTCAACCATTATTCCCCACACTTTTCAAAAATATTTGTCTTCTATTTTCCCTCCAATCATAATTTTATACGTAATACAGATTATTGGATTAGAACAATTTTTATTAAAAATGGGGTTTTTCTCCCTAATATAGGAGTCTCCTGTCGACTACTGCTACTAATAAACATCCAGTTGAATCAGAATCTGATGCTAATGATGGCCATTCCACTGAGGCTTCTAGTTGTCAAGATTCTCCTGGTCTCATCTCTACTGTTAATGATGCCTGCTTAGCTGATTCTAATCTGGCTTCTGAGCCAAAAGTTGTCTGTATTGATGATGGCTGCTCATCTGCCTCTTACAGTTATGCTGACACAGATTCTAATCTTGAAACTTATCATACTAAATTGAAACTTATCATACTATTTTAATCAAGTACATGATGTGTTTAAATAAACAATTTAACTCTGGTTTCTTGTTTTTAGCATTATTTATTACTCTATTTTTAAATGTTTCCAGTTGTTAACTAAAACTCATTATTATAAAATACATTCTTTTAGTCAGAAAATCAGCAAATATATATAGAGAAGATACGTATAACTATGCATTTTTGTTCTATATAAAATGTTAGTTAAGTATTATGAATAGAGTATGAAACTGGTTAATTACTTTTGACTTGATCTTATTTATGACTGAGCAAATGGGTAAATTTTGCGGTTCATGTAGAAATATATAACAGTTTGAGATGTTGTTTACAAAAAAAAAAAAATCATAAGGGTCCCTATGGTTTGCAAAATCAGTTACTAATGCTCTAAAACTGAACTTTTCCTTGTTTTAGGCTGTACTTAAAGTTTAAATTCTTTTCTGTCTCTTCTGTAAAATTTTGTGCTTTTGAGTTGTATCACCTTTCTTACGTGAGCGATATTCTGATACTTTTTTTCGTTATTCATAAAAATTTGAAACATAAAGTGAAGCACCGTTTATACGATTTTAAAGGGACTATATAAAGGAAACATACAAATAAATATACAACTTGTTGGTTTACATCAATATGTATTGAACGCTTCAGGAACCCATTTAAAAAACATATAAAACGTAACACGTATTAACAGTGCTTTGTTAGTTGCAACTTTAAAAAGTGGCGACTAACTTTTAAAAGTGGAGACTAATATAATTGAGTCCACTGGCCACTGGCTACTAATCAAATTTCCCAGTTTTCAGCTATACCTGCAACTTTTAGATACAGAACTTGAAAATTCCTCAACTTTTAAAAAAGTTTCTACTACTTATAGCATTATCACTAAAAAAATTATTGCACTCAACAAAAAACTACAAATCAAAAGCCACAAGATCATCTTTCCATCTATCACCATTTATCCTAAATTCCACAAAAATCCTATAAAATTTCGTTTTATTACATGTGGATCCAATTCTTACATGAAGTCACCTGGAAAATTTTTGTAAATATTCTAAACAACCTTTTTAACAAAATTATTGATGAAAAACATACTTGGATTATTAAAAATAATGTACCAGTTCTTGATTTCCTGAAAAATAATAAAATCGAATGTATTTTTTCTTTTGACTTTAAAGATCTCTTTACAAGTATCTTAGTCCAGTAGAAATAGCATTAGGGGTCGAACAAATTGCAACAGAAACGAAACCTACTGGAAAGGGTAGGTAATAGGCTTCTAATGAACATACTAAAAGTATACATTCGTACTGGTGGGACAAATATGTTTTTTTGGCCGCCATCTTGAAAAATCATAAAAAAATTTCAAAAATTCAAAAAAATTATGTGTGGTATCAAATGAAAGGAAATTTCAAGCTAAAAAGTAATAAAATGTGGGATTTTTAAAGTAAAGTGAAAAATGTTGAAAATATACACCTGTACTGTCACGCAAAATGCGATTTTTTTAGCCGCCATCTTTAAAACTATGAAAAAATAAATAACAATTAAAAAAATCATGTGTGGTATCAAATAAAAGGAAATTCCATGCCAAAACGGAATATTACATCTAATATTTAAAGCAATGTAAGCATTCTAAAAATATATACCCGTACGGTAGCGAGAAATGCTTTTTTTCAGACGCCATCTTGGAAAAGCGTGGACTTCTTTTAAAAACAAAATGTATCATAATGTGGTTTTAAATGAAAGGAAATTTCACACTGAAAAAGAATATCAATGGGATATTTAAATCAAAATTCGTATAAAGATGAAATAGGTAGGAAAGTGCAAAACAATTAAACGTACATAAGCTTGTATTTACGTCTCAAGTGCTAAAAAACTGTTACATTAAATCACGCAAAGAATTCCCAAGGTCTTTTTGGTTTCCCACAAAAGATGTGACATTGAACATCGATGTGCACATCGAACAAATACTCATGAAATGCACAAAAATTCGCTCTGGCATGACACGGGGAAGAGGAATGACTGAAAGTCAACGTGCAACCTGGATTTTGAGCCATTCTAGTTGCAGCGAAGTAACATGTTCACTAAGCTTGCTGACTAATATTTCACGCATTGGCAGTGAACAACATATTGATTTGACAGATGCAAGGATGGAAAGAGATTTCGAAGACATAAAAAAGATAATGCGATTCTTCGTAGACCACAATCCATTTGCTGTTCTTTCAAGTGATTTATGAACATTTTTAACGGAATAACGGATAGCAAAAGCAAAGTTACTGCCGAAAATGCTGATATCATTGGAAAAAACATCTAAGAGAAGGTAAGTGTTTTAAAGATGAAACTTTACAGAAATCGGGCGAAGCCAGAATCACCTGTGTGACATTTGAACTCACACTCTCAAGTACAACTTTACTTAACATCATATGTATAAAAAAAGTCAAACTTATTTTAAATGTAAATCCATCCTGGGTGTTATAATAAAACATTCTTGTAGAAATTTACTGGAAAAAATAATTTAAAATTACTTTTTAAGCACTTAAAACTTGTATCACCTGTGTGACCTTTTTGTAATGGACAAAACGTATAACATATTGAAATATATATATTTCTGTGAATTTTGATTAGAACTATTGTTATTTTTTTTTAATCCATATACCAAAAGAACTAAATTAAATGAATCTGTAAGTAAAAATGCTAAAATAATAGTTTTTCATACAGAAAAAGTTGATTTACTTCTATCACCTGTGTGACCATGGGTATCACCTGTGTGACATCATACAACATTTTCAAGTAAATCGAGTAATTTAAGGACAATAGCTAGTATTTTATTAATATATATGAACGAATACAAATAAGTTACAGCAAATATCTAAATTTAAATGCTAAACGAGTATTTACAATTTCTTGGTAACAATCATTTTAACCCTTTCCGGCGGGCGTTATTAAATTTTTAGAAATGTGCTGAAAAAACGCTATGAAGGAGTTTAACTGATAGGATGATAAGGCCACTTCCAATTATTTACACTCCTATGCATGACAGAAATTCATTGACAACTTTTGAGGTTACAGAATTGTACGAATATTACTTTCTGTTTCATATTCGGTCTTCATAGGAAATCCTGATGGATGGTTCTTTCTGTTGAGAATTAACGTATCCAATTAATTCGGAAACATTTTCAACGTTCACCTCAAAATGATGAATTCCTCTTATTCCTGGAACCACAGGAACAACACACCACAGGTTAAGATTTTCAGTGGTTTGTTTTATTTCTTCATTGGAAATAAATAAAACATTGGTTTGACTAAGAACTTTTTCCGCAACAAGAAAAAAATCTCTCGCAGGCTGCACAACAACTTCACCGTGCTTGGCCATGACTTCTCTGCGAACCATTGACTTAGCCAAACCTCTGATTCCATCGACTACACCTTTACCATGGGATGTGGCGGTGTATTTCCAACTGAAGTTTCTGTTATGCTTTTTAGCTAAGTGCATTAAAAATCGGCACATGTATTTATTCTTAAACTCTGACGAAGGTCCGTCACTCCAGATTATTTCTTCAAAATCGGTTTCGTCAGTAATTAAGATGTCATACAGTTTAAGCAGAATGGCAGCTACAACATTTTTGTCTTTATGTTGAGTGTCTGAGCATACCAAATATGTACTGCATTTCCCGTTTAAAAATACAGCTACAGTGAATAATGTAACTGTTCTTCTACTCCACAGTGCCGACTGTATTTCGTTTTGGTATTCGCACGAATACCCCATAGCAAAGTCACATTTCAGAATTCGTTTTCCTTTTGCACTTTTATCCAGGAGAAATTCTTTTTCCTGAATTCTTTTAATATGTACATGCTCCAAAAATTGCGGATAGTCATTTTCAATTTGCTTTTTCAATGCTGAACATGTGTCTTCATGTAAACACTTTAACCAGCACTCGATCTGTTTTTTCCCATTGTTGCCACTTTATAACCTTCTTTAGGTCAACATTTGTTCTGATGTTTTTGCCATCGGAACAATTCTGTCATGTTCCATTCCAACAGTTTAAACTGCTCGCATCACACAAAATTGTGTTCCAAAATGATAAATCATAAGTTATATTTAAACCTTTAAGCTTTAAAAGAAAATTTTCATGTATTTTACAACGGCATTGATCCGATTTAGTATTTTTCATCAAAAGTACGTTTGTTGGACGCAAGTCTTTGAAAACCGTAAAACTTATTTTCATGTCAGGATGAGAATCTTTGAATAAAGCAAAAGCTTCTCTTAAATACATAGTCAAATAGAACTTCGTTAAAGTCATTTTTTTCCCTTTTTCCAACAACAGATGGTTTCTTTCATAACAGCACATTGGTATGATATATCAGGTCTGTAAAAAAAGTTTTTCACTACTTCTTCATCGTCCTCGTTTTTAAAAGTTGATAAACTAATGTCCATTTTATTAGTCGATTCCAACCCCACTTTTAGCTAGTCCCATTACAACTGCTTTTTGTTTGCGTGGAGAAGCTGGAAGGTTTCTTGCACATCTTTTCACTGCTTTCCCAAGTGACTGAGGTTTCTTATATGAACCAAAAGATTGGCCATTTAGAGATTCAGAATATTTTGCTTCACTTTGCTGTTCACTTGATTCAAATTCTTTCCTTTTCTTATTTTCACGAGATTTACGTTTCCTTTCTGCTGCTGCACTTCTATACGCTTTCAGTTGACTGGTGCTCATTTTTGAAATTCTATTTCTTCTGCTAGATTCACTCATTTTATTTTGATTCGATTTAAAATCTGGATCATTTTCAGTCTTCTTTCGCTTGTACTTTTTCTGACTTAAATTATGCTTTAATCTTTTCTCGTCATCTTCCATGTTTAGTTTTAAAAGAAAACCAAATTCTTATAATCAGGATTAGAATAATAGTTTAATCTGCAGATGTAAACTGGCTAACTTTAAGGAATTGAAAGAATAAGTAGAGTTGCCAGATTTTAAAGCAGAAAAATATTAAATTTCTTTTTAAAAAATATTTTATTATTAGCGCCCTCTACTGGAACCAAATGAATTTTAAAAATTTCTTACTGTTATTTGGAACCTGTTTTATCAGTCACACAGGTGAAAGTAAATGTCATACAGGTGATAATAAATGTCACACAGGTGATAGGTCAGTTAAGAGTCAGAAAAAAGGTATCAATTTAAAATGTTTAGTGTTGTTTTATCAGCAATATGTTTTACCTTTGACTGCAAAAAATCAGAAATATAAAGTTATTTTAAGTGTCCTAACAAAAACTTTTGTATGTCAAATATCACCTGTGTGACAAGGGGGCTTTTATATGATATGCTTATTAAATTAAGGAACTTAATTTATTTAATTAATTCATTTAAATGCTTTTAAAATATTAATTATATTCCCTAAAAGTGCCTTTTACGAAAAAAAATAGTTTTCTTGTCAATAAAAATGAAATTATCTCAGTTTTTGAATCAGAAATCAGTATTGAGAAAAAAAATCAAGTTTTAAAAGTTTATAATTGACCTCCACATTAAAAATATAAAAAAAAAATTTTTGAAACTTTTGTTGCTTGTACTATAAACTATGAACATTTTTCTTTCATTTAATAGAAAAAACTCCGTTAAACAAAGAAAAAAAAATTTTCAGTGTCAGGCTCACTTTTTCTGGCTTTGCCCAATCAGACCAAGCAGTAACTATGAAAGCACTAACAAAAGGAATTATCATTGCTGGTGAGACTCACTACATAGATTCACGTCTATTGACACAGAGGATGCTTGCCTGTATCTCTTTAGATAGTGCTCAAGATGCAAGTGAGTTTTTCAGTAATGAATTGTTTACTTTACCAACTGCACTATTTGACCATAGTACCCAGATGATGAGAAAAACAGATAAATCTTCATTGGCAAGGTTATTAGATACATTAAATGTCAATACAATTCAGTTGCATCAGAGCACTTTCTTCGTTCTTGATGGAGGTGCAGTAGATCACCAATTACCATGGTCCGCTTCTGCAACATTTGGAGATGTTGTAAGTAAATACGAATCATTTGTGAACAAAAGATATGGAAAAGTGACTGTAGTGTTCGATGGGTATAAGAAACCCAACATAAAAGATATGGAGCACAGATTGCGCATAAAGCAGTCATCAGTTGAAATAATATTCGATGAAAATTCACCAATAGTTATGAAAAAAAGAAATTTCTTTCCAACTCTGTAAACAAACAACGTTTTGTCAAGATTCTGGCAGGTTGTTTTGAAAGGAAAGGTCATTCTGTGATTCAAGCGGAAGGTGATGCAGACACGGTGATAGTTAATGAAGATTTAAAACTAGCCCAGCACCAACATATGACAGTAGTTGCGGGTGATACAGATATTTTAATTCTTTTACTGTATCATTCGTCTAAGAATATTTTAATGCAGTCTGCCACACAGCCGGATAAAGTTCATGACGTCCAAGCGATTAAAATATCAATCGGAGAGAAAGCTTGCGAAACTTTACCTGTTGTTCACGCATTGACACGGTGTAACACCCCCAGTGCCTTATTTGGCTAAAGTAAATCCTCTGTTTTCAAAAATGTAATAAAATCTGGCACTCTAAGCGATTGAGCTTGCAATTTTGGATCATTGAAGGATGTTACAAAAGAATATTTGGTCGAAATTGGTTGTAAAATAATCGTGTCAATACATGGAGGTAACATTGACACAGATCACTTAAATGCACTTTGCTACGACCAATAATTTAAGAAAATAGCTTCAGTTAAAAAAGAATTTGAAATTGCTCGCTTGCCTCCAACACAAAATGCAGCAAAATATCACTTATATCGAGTACATTTGCAGTGCTTCATTTGGAAAAACCTTGAACTACAATCTCCTGATCCCTCACTTTGGGGTTGGCAGTTGGAGAATTTCAGCCGATATAGACAGACTTGAGCCCCGCACCAGATAAACTCTTAAACATAAAATAATGTACCTGCCAAAGTACACTAGTAGAACCATGTAACACTACAAAATGTACATGTCGTAGATATGGACTTCCATGTTCTGTAGTTTGTAGAAACTGTTGTGGAAAGAACTGCACAAACACAGGAGACATTTTGGATTTTGATACTGATGATGATCTTTCCTTTTTAATTATGTAAATAATTTATTTTGTGAAAACTTTTTAATTGCATGTTTTTTTATGCTTTCAATTTCGGAAATTGTTTAATCATCCAATTAAACTTTTAAAGAAAATGTATTTGTTTAAGCTTGATAAAAATGTACTTGGAGGCAAAGTTTTTCACAGTTTTTATGCTTCTTAGATTAATAAATAATGTTTTTAACACAATAAGATTTTAGTGCTTTGGCCTCCATTTAATTATTTTCCTTTATTAGTCTAAACCAAAATCATTATTCTTTTTCAATAAGAAATGTCCTTTCATTTAATACCATATAATGATATGTTTTGTTTTCAAAAAATCTAGATTCCAAGATGGCGACTAAAAAAAAGCATTTCCCACTACCGTACGGATATATATTTTTAGACTGCTCACTTTACCTTAAATATTAGATATTATTTTCAATTTCAGCATGAAATTTCCTTTCATTTGATACCACATACGATTTTTTGTTATTTTTATGTTTTTTTTTTCACGATTTTCAAGATGGCGGCCAAGAAAACCGCATTTTGAGTGACATTAAAGGTGTATATTTTTATTATCTCTCTCTCTCTCTCTTCGCTTTACTTTAAATATTCAATGTTTTATTCCTTTTCAGCTTGAAATTTCCTTTTATTTGATACCATACATAATTTTTTTGAATTTTTGAAATTTTTTCATGATTTTTCAAGATGGCGGCCAAAAAACATATTTGTCCCACCAGTACGGATGTATACTTTTAGTATGTTCATTAGGAGCCTGTTACCTATCATTTCCACCAGGTTTCGTTTCTGTTGCAATTTGTTCGACCCCAAGGTGTTTTTTGACTTATTTCTACTGCTCTATCTCCTTATCCAGCCTTAAAGATGTTCTTCTGTCTTATTTTTACGACTACAGCATCTCACTTGGCATTAATGAAACTCTTTGGCTTAATTTAATTAATTTTTGCATTTTCAATAACTACATATTTAACGGCGAGCATTGTTTTTTACAAATTAAGGGTATCCCACAAGGTTCCAATTTTTCTTCCGTTTTAGCTAATCTTTACCTTCACTACTTTGAAAGAAACTACACTTATACAATCCCTAAAGCATTCAGGTATATTGATGACCTAATTATTTTCAGCTATGATTCCTTTTATAACGATTCTAAAAATATTTATCCAACAGATCTTGATCTCGTTCACACTAATGATAATATTAAACAAACAGATTTTCTAGATTTGCACATCTCTATTACAGAAAATGATTTGAATATTGACCTTTATGATAAAAGACATTCTTTTAATTTTCACGTTAATAGACTGATTACTTGGGAATCAAACATCTCTATCAAAGTTTTTCGCAATACCCTGATTAATGAAATCTGCAGGATTAAAAATATTTGTAACAATAATAACTACATTCAAAAAAACATTACTCTTTTGAAATCTGCACTCCAATACAATAATGTTCCGTCATCTTTTTATTCTAATTATCTAAAAAAAGCTGGGCTGTGTCCTGTCAATGTACTGTAACCGTAACTTTTTTTCCTACCTGCGTCATGCATAGTTTCCAGTATCACTCAGTTGTTTTTGTCTTCGGGATATGTTCAGGTGATTTTTTACATTCCTTGTTCCTTCCGTTTGAAGGTGAGTGTTCTGTGTTTTCTTGGTTTCTTTCAAGGCTCTCGGGGGAGATAACATGTTTTTGGGACCCTCCCACATGTTATATAGAAAGAGCCTTTTCGAACCAAGGTGTAGTCTTCCCCCTGATGAAATGCTACACTTTGGTTCGCTTTTGCATTTTGGTTTTCATCTTTTCATTTTATTTGCCTGTTTCAATATTAATGTGCTGTTCTGTTTCTAGCGGCTTTGCGCTGACAGTTCAGTACAGGCTTTGATGTTCATGTATTTTTATGTCTTTTGGGATTTTAATTTCCCCCCCCCCTTTTTTAATTATATGTATTTCTGTATTCTGTATTTATTTCTATATATATATATATATATATATATATTTTTTATTTCTCCAAAGAAATCATACATTTTTTTACACCTTGGTTAAATTAAATGTGGACCAGTTATGTTGTCTGAGGAGCAGCATATATTCATGGTCATTATTCCAAAGGCCCAGAATGAGTTTTTGATTTCTAGCATTGGATTATTCAAGTTGTCAACCAATGGAAGTAGACTTGTTCCCATTTAACTTAAGTTATTAAGACTCGACTCTACGTGTGTAGCTAAGTTTTACAATTTGTTTTTGTATTAACAGGGGAGACACAAGGCTCGCTTGCTTTCAACTTCAGGGTAGCACCAAATACCATTTCTGGTATAATCCCTGAAGTCTGCCGGGCAATCACCAAAGTCCTGAGTGAAAAGATGAGAGTGCCAAGAACTCGTGAAGACTGGCTGCAAGTGGCGGAAGAATTCTACACCCAGTGGAATTTCCCAAACTGCATAAGGGCAATAGATGGAAAACATATTACTATTGCTCCGCCACCAAATTCTGGCTCACATTACTTTAACTACAAGAATTTTCACAGCATTGTGTTGTTGGCATTGGTGGATGCGGATTTAAAATTCCTGTATGTTGATATTGGCACGAATAGTCGCATCAGTGATGGTGGAGTCTATAGTAAATGCACCTTGAAGAAGAATATTGAGCAGGTTAGGCTCAACATCCCCAATAGCCAATATCTACCCGGAATAGATGTTCCTGCTCCATTTGTAATTGTTGCAGATGATGCTTTTCCCTTAGAGGAACATATCCTCAAACCATATTCCGGAAAATCCCTCGAAGAGGAAAAGATTATCTTCAATTACCGCCTATCGAGGGCTCGAAGAGTCACTGAAAATGCTTTCGGGATCTTGGCCTCACGATTCAGAGTATTCCAAACGGATATTTTGGCTATACCTGAGAAGGCTATCAACATAGTAATGGCTACATGTAGCCTTCACAATTTTCTGAGGTCGAGATGCCTGGAGCGTTACTCTCCTGTATCGAGCCTCGATAGGGAGGTGATAATTCTCAAAAAAAAGTCTTCAAAGGGAGCTGGAGGCAGGGTACCACACCTTTGACTAAGTTAGCCAAGGAGGAAAAGCGCTCGGGGAACTTCATAGCAAAAGAAGTAAGGTCCCGATTCACCGGGTATTTCAACGGGCCAGGAGCAGTCCACTGGCAAAAAATCCCTGGCCCTGTTCAATGCATGTCTAAAGCTTGGTGTTTCTCCTGGTTGGTTGGTTGTTTTGGGTTTTATGGCACAAGAGCCTTTATAGGCTATACTGCGCCAAACGATGATAACCCATAAAGCATATAAGATTTTAAAAACATTTTAAAACATGCATAGATGATGTTTAAAATCCAAACTAAGCGAGCGAAAGAATGGACTGACAATTCTTAGTAAAATCAGATAAATAACAAAACAAAGATAAAACACTCAAGACAAAGATAAAACCACTAAATTAGAGATATAAAACCAATTTCATTTAAAAAGGGAAACAAATTAGGATGGGGTGTATCCCCAAGTAATTCAGTCAGAGATGGATAAAAATTATTAAAATGCTTAAAACGTACACGGTTAAAATTTGGGCAGTTACATAAAATGTGGAACACTGTCTGGTTTACATTACATTTAAGACATGTAGGTGTAGGCTCGTGGCAAAGAAGATATTTATGAGTATATCTCGTGTGACCAATGCGAAGACGGGACAATATGACTTGGTCCCTTCTTTTAGCCCTTAAGGATTTAAAACCTTTGATCAGTGGCTGGATGGAGTGCAATTTATTATGCATTTCTCCATCCCAGTCACGCTGCCAATAGTTGTTAAGGCAGTCTGTAACGATATTTTTAACATCTTCAAAAGGTACGAGATCTTCTTCTTGGGAACTAGAAGCCCTGGCAGCAATATCTGCTGCCTCATTGCCACTAATACCAACATGGCCAGGTATCCAGCAAAATAAAAGTTCAAAATTATTTCGTTTAAGACTGCTATATAGGTGGAAAGTTTGTATAACTAAAGAGTGGCTATTGTTGTTGCAGTTTGTGATAGCGTCTAGTGAACTTTTGGAGTCTGTGTATATTATCCACTTTTTGTGGTTTGATTCTGCTATTGATTGTAAGGCCGTAGATATAGCTTTTATTTCGGAAGTGAAAACAGAACAAGAAGTATTTAATTGTTTTGAGATAATTTGGCCGTTAATTACTGCTGCGAAGCCGACATGATCGTTGGTTTTCGATCCGTCGGTAAAAATTTCATTATGTAACGGATACTTTTGTTTCACTTCATAATATATTTGTTGATATATCGAAGGAGCTGTGGTGTCTTTTTTAAATTTAACAAAATCAGGAATAACAGAGAAGTTTATTTCGTTCCATGGTTGAATAGTTTCTGGTGAGTAGTATGTATCATAATCTGACATCTGCAGTGAAGTGAGCGCCTGTCTCATTCGGATCCCAAATGTTGGGGTGACCGAAGGACGACGTAAAAACAAATCAGTATTCGACGGGTGGAAAATATGTAAATGCAACGGATGGTTCGTATTTGGTTTGATTTTGAAATAAAAGTTTAGTGAAAGTTTCAGTCTTCTATTGATAAGTGGAGGTTCCTGTGCTACTATATGAAGGCTTTTGATAGGTGACGTTCGAAAAGCACCTGTGCAAATGCGCAACGCCTGGTTATGTATAGGATCCAGAGATTTAAGATAACTTTTGGCGGTGGAACCATAAATTTGACAACCGTAATCAAGTTTTGAGCGTATCAGAGCCCTGTAAATTCTTAGCATGGACTCTGTATCGGCACCCCAAGAAGTGTTTGCCAAGACTTTAAGAATATTTAATTTTAATGTACATTTCTTTTTTAATTCTTGAATATGTGGTATAAATTTAAGTTTATTATCAAGGATGAGGCCAAGGAATTTTCCTTGATCTCTTACAGTAATTGGTTGATTATTCATGAGTAAGTTTGGATCTGGGTGAAGGCCCCTTTTGCGACAAAAATGTATACAGAATGTTTTTTGTGCTGAGAAAGAAAATCCATTTTCCTGAGCCCATTTTGAGACTTTATTGATGGCTATTTGAAGCTGTCTTTCAATGATACTCATGCTCGGTGACGAGAAAAAGATCTGAAAATCGTCAACGAACATAGTACCCTTGACAGCGGGGGGCAATTGTTCATGTAAGCTATTAATTGCAATTAGAAAGAGAGTGACGCTCAGTACACTTCCTTGGGGTACACCTTCTTCTTGGATGAAGGTATCCGATAGAATGGATTTGACTCGTACACGAAAATACCGATGTTTAAGAAAGTTGGAGATAAAGATGGGTAGATTGCCTCGTAATCCATACTCATGTATGGTTTTGAGGATCCCATATCTCCAGGTACGGTCATATGCCTTTTCCATATCGAAGAATACGCTCACCAGATGTTTTCTTCTCAAAAATGCTTCCCTTATCGATGTTTCCAAAAGTAAAAGGTTGTCGATGGTACACCTGCCACGCCTGAATCCACTTTGGTGTGAAGCTAATAAATGATTCGACTCCAAAACGTACATTAGTCTGGCGTTGACCATCCGCTCCATCAGCTTACAAAAGCAACTAGTTAAGGCTATTGGTCTATAACTTTCAGGTTGACTGGGGTTTTTATTGGGTTTCAGTAACGGAACTACTATTGCTTCAGTCCAGAGTTTCGGGAAAGAGTGTTCAGACCAAATTCTATTAAAAAGAAAGAGAATATTTTGTAGCGACGAAAAGCTTAATTTTTTTAACATAATGTTGTGTATTTCGTCAGGACCGGGTGAAGTATTTTTGGTTTTTTGTAAAGCTGCAATTAATTCTTTGAGTGTAAAATCTAAGTTGTATATTTCATAGTAATTGGTTTGAAAATTAAGTGTTTTTCTCTCTTTAAGCGATTTAAAAGCTAGGAATTTATGACAATAACTATCTGCACTGGAGACTTCTGCCAAGTGAGTCCCCAGGCAGTCAGCCACTTCTTTAAAATCAGATATTGTTTGTCCATTTTTCTCTAGAATGGGAGCACAGCTTGTTTTATAATTTCCAGAGATTTTCTTAATTTTATTCCATACGGTTTTAGATGGAGTGGACGTCGTGATTGTGCTGACATATGAGTGCCACGAGTCCCGCTGGCTTTTCCGTCGAATCCTCCGAGCTTCAGCACGAGCTCTTTTGAGTGCCACTAAATTATCTGTGGTCGGATATCGACGAAATTTGCTCCAAGCCTTTTTCTGATTTTTATGAGTTTCCTGGCAAAGAGCGTTCCACCAGGGTTTAGGATATTTAATCTTAACTCTAGTGGTTCTTGGAATAGTAGCGTTGGCTGCATATAAGATAATGTCGGTTACTCGGCTTACTGCTACATCAATGTCAGTTTCATTCACTACTTCCGATGTTATTTCTGCCAACTGGGCAAATGCTGTCCAATCAGCTCGATCAAGGCGAAAACGGGCTTGCTGTTGCTCATTTTGGCTGCAGCGTCCAGTAAAGGTTAACTTGATCGGGAAGTGGCCACTGGTGTAGAGACCAGCTTCCACCTCGAAATCCCAGTGTGGCAGAAGCGAAGGTGAACACATTGACAAATCGATGGCATGGTAAGTTTGCGTAGGAAGATGGAAATATGTATTTTCACCGTTGTTAAGAACGCATAGATCGTTGTCACCAATAAAATTTTCTATTATCAATCCTCTACTGTTTGTGTCTGGACTCCCCCAGAGAGGATTGTGGCCATTGAAATCCCCCAAGATGACAAATGGGGGTGGGAGTTGATCGATCAATGTCTGCAATTCCACGCTTCTCAAATCATAAGAAGGTGGAATATACACCGAACAGACTGTGACTAGCGAGTGAAGGTGAACACGCGCGGCTACTGCCTGGAGGGACGTGTTGATACTGAGCTGGCTAGACGCGTAATCAGTGGAGATTAGCATCGCCACTCCTCCACAACGACGGTCTCCTGTCAGGCAGTCCTTGCGGTATATTTCAAAACCTTTCAGTCTCGGTCTGTCTGTAAGGGACAAGAATGTTTCCTGCAGACAGAATATGGCCGGTTGGTGTGTTTCTACAAGATCTTTGACGTCCGTGACATTATGCGAGTAACTCTGACAATTCCAAGAAAGAATGCTCAGGACCATAATGAGAAAAAGGAGAAAAAATGGCCAAAAGAAAACGTAACTCATTAGGCAGAGGGGTCCAACCACCCTTCATCGTCGGACGGTGGAAGTTCAAATTCTACGTCTTTAACTTCCTTTTGAGGGGAAACAATTTCTTTAAGAAAAGAT
This sequence comes from Uloborus plumipes, assembly GCA_038373865.1. NCBI lineage: Eukaryota > Metazoa > Arthropoda > Arachnida > Araneae > Uloboridae > Uloborus > Uloborus plumipes. The sequence continues at coordinate 28,695 of JAXGGA010010200.1, forward strand.
TTCGTCAGTTTAGTTTGCTTGCTAGAACGCAAGAAGTCCTCTTTTTTAAATCCAAAAAATTTTGGGGGCCTCTGTTTAGAGGAAACCCCAACTTTAGCTCTTGATTGTATTATTTTCTTTTTTTCTACAGCTTTTTTAGAATTTTGCGTATTTTTGTTCGTGGTAATTGCAGAATAAGGCTCGTTAACGATAGGTTTTTCTATTAGTGGTTTACTGTTGGTAGTTTTATTTTGTGAAGAATTTGAACTGTTAGATTGAACATTTCGTTTAGGTGAGATAACTGGCTTCATAGTGTTTATTTGATCATCCGTTTGGGTGCTTGATGTTTTGAGAACCTTTTTAACGGCAGTAGCATAAGAAACTCCTGCGATAGGTGTACGGGAATCGACAATTTTTCTTGCGTCTGGGTATGAGATTTTTTGTGTGGTTTTAATTACTTGTATCTCCTTTTCCAAGAGCCATTTGGAACATTTTCTTGAGTAGGATGGATGATCTCCCTTGCAGTTAACGCATCTAAAGTCTTTCGTGCACTGTACACTGTCATGGCCAGGCTCGGCACATCTGGCACATGTGTCGGTACCACGACACGAAATCTTAGAATGCCCAAACCGCTGGCACTTAAAGCACCTGAGCGGGTTTGGGATGTAAGGTCTAACTGGACAAGAGAGATACCCAGCCTTTACACGGGAAGGGAGGTCAGGAGTAGAGAATGTCAAGATTATGTGTTTAGTGGGCGCCATTTTGCCATCCCGCTTAACGGTAATCCGTTTTACTCCACTAACACGCTGCGTCCGCATTTCCTCCAAGATTTCTTCCTCGGGTGTGTACAGAAGATCGGGTTCCGAAATGATACCTCTTGAAAAGTTTAAGGTTTTGTGCTCTGTAACTGTACATAAATAGGAACCTAGTTGAGTAATAGAAAGAATGGATTTAGTTTGTTTTTGATTTTTAATTTGTACAAGAAGTTCGCCAGTACGCAATTTTTTGACTGATTCATATTCACCAATTAAGTGCGTTAGAGCTTTATTTATAAGGAAAGGTGAAGTTGTAGAAAAATTTAAATTACCATTACGCTTAATAATAAAGAACTTAGCTGTATTTGAAGACAATTCATTTTGACGCTCCCCACTAGGGGGAGAAAGGTTTTTTTCTGTTGTATCCATAATCGGACCGGAGAACTGGGGGGGAAAAAACGGGGTCGAGCCCCTGCGTAGCCCCCCTACACAGGGGTAAGGCTGCATACGACAGGGTTCGCCAGCTAGCCCTGAAGCCTCCCGTTAGAGATACCGCTTGGCCCCGGTACCACGCAGCCATCGGCACGGTTGACACACCTTGGCTTGGGTTTTTGTTCCGAAATTTGGTAATTGTGATGAGGGAAGGAAGGAGAAACAAATCCCTTCCCGCCGATATTCTGTTTGAGCAACTGGGGGTCACGACTCCGCCCAAGAGCTCGCCCCGAACTCACCACACCGCAAGCCCCCCCCACCACGACAAGGTAAACGGACAACGGGGGGGTTTCTCCTGGAGTTGGGAAGAATGCAAAAGTTATACTTCTTCCCAAGTGTTCTGAGCTTTCGAGGACCCATATTGACAATACTCGGTGTATAAGTTTGCTTCCTTGTTTGGAAAAGTGTCTTGAGAAGCTTTGTATGAATAGATTGTATTTCCACTTACGGAAGTTTTGTTTACTGTCTGAAGATCAATATGGTTTTACTACTCAGAAGGCAGCTGAGGATGCTATAATTCGTTTATGCGATATTGTCACAGGGGAAACGCAGGAATCTTGTGTCCTTTCTTGTTTTCTTAGATAAAAACGGAGCTTTCGATAACGAATGGTGGCCAGGTAAATTCCAAAGTTCCAAAAAACATCTACTGTCTACTAGAAAGTTTCTTTCGGTCCAGTACTGCAGAGCTAACTTTGAGTAACATGACAGAAAAATATGCAAAAAACTCACGGAACTGCAAAAGCGGTCCTATTCATGTTTACAGAATAATTAAAACCTCTCGATACTTATACCTGACAATCTGAAACAAGTTGTTTACCCGGTCGTTGAAAGGAAATCTTTCTTTGCGCATCCCGAAAACTTATTAATGGCAATGGTGCTCGATGAAAGAAGGTACATAAGAGAACTAGCGTTTAAAAACCAAGATGGTTTGTTTTTAAATACAAAAGCATTAGAAACTTTGTCATTCAGTCCCTGAATTTCGATGCAGAGTATTACACAGAGATTATTAATATGGAGCACGACAAAGTTATCTTCTCTACCTTTTCTTCAAAAAGTGCCCAACAAAGACATTGAATATTTTAATATAACAGGCACTATTCAGGACTGGGACATAAAATTATTCCCCTGCCATAAGCAAGCCGTCGAAAGATGTGTGAAGTTAATGACGGAGGCTTCACTCAAAGCATGTTTATTTACATCAAGACATGGCTACATAAGAGCAACATCGAATTCCAGATCAATTATGCCCGATTTTTCCAAAAAATCTCACACGTTAGTTTCAACAAGTAACACACATTAAGACTTGTATAGCTAGATTGTAGAAATTTCTGTAAATATTTTATAATTTTCTATTATTTGAAAATGTGTCACTGTTGTAAAGAATGGTAGTTTTTCCTGTTTAGAAGATACCTTAAAAATCAATAAATAAATTAATGTTTATGAGCATATAGTGCTTTTTAAAAGGCTTTACGCTATGATACCGGAGAAAAAAAATAATCCCAAAGAAAAGCAAAAATACTTTTTTTTTTAGTTTTTCAGGCTTGTTCTAGTTTTGAAGGTATTATTTGATTTCACTATATTTTTTAAAATTTCGGAAGGTTTCCCCAATCGTAAGTTTTCCTTCGAAGAGCATTAAAATGAATCATTGAAACAAAAATTTAAAAAACTACTTAGAAAAAATGAAAATTTCCACTTTTTCAAAATTTCAGGCTCGTTTTGGGATCGGAAGATTTTATCCGATTAAAATTTTTTTTGTTTTGTTTTGTGAGTCTTCATCAATCGCAACTTTTCCGCACTATAAACCAGAAAGGAATGTGTTATAATTGGTGCCAGAGAGGGAGGTACTTTTGGAAAGCCAGATTGCCAAATTATGCTACAGCTACAGTTGCAGCTTACGTAGTATCAAAAACAAACTTGTAACACATACCCTGAAAGAGCATATCCAATCAGAAATGAAAAAATATCCCAGTGATAGTCGATGGGAAAACTTCGACAAAGACACGCCATAAGGAGTTAATGAACTAGCTGATTCACTATGTAAGTGTTCATTTATAGTACTCATGCAAAATAAACTTTCTTTTCAAAAAAGAAGGCATAGACTGTAAAAATGGATTCATTTTCAATATGGATCTACATAGCTGTGAGAATTGTCTACAAAGGCTCAAAAGTTTGAAGCATTTTTCGAACAGGCTCTTCACACTGTTGATTGAGGAGCCCCGGCACATGAATTTGTTGCCATAAATATTGAGCGCCTATATTTAAAACGGTTCATGCCTGGTTTGTGTAATATGATTAGTGTTTAAAATATATTTGAAAAGCTTTATTTAAATGGAAAAGATTATTAATTGTCTGTAATTGTATGGATGTAAATTCTTTATGTAAATAAAATGTGTTTGTTATTTTAAAAGAAACCATGTTTGTAATGTGTTTAATAAATATAAATAATACTAACACTTTTAAAAGCCTGTAATTCTATTGCATCTATGCCACGGATGATGTGCATTCAGAGTTAGAGGTTCATTCTTCTAACTTTCAACAAGCCGTTGACAACATTGTTTCCTTTTTGCAGGATCATTCAAGATTCGAGTCCGCTCTGACTCCCAAGCCCCGAGAGTATTGGTCCCCGTTAATCCGGAAGACGCAACAACGACCAGAAGCTGTACAGGAGGAGCCGCCAGCGCGCCATTCGAGTGATCACAGGTGATGAAACTCAGCGCTGAAGTGTCATAAAAGAGGATGTTAAAAGTTAGTTAATGCCTCAGAGCAGCGTTGAACACCGCACCAGGGCCCGCTAAGCTTACCTACAAAGGCTTGAAGAAAGCGGATCTCGAGGCCCGAACGCTTGCCGCTATCTTTAACCTTTCTCGTGTTTTCCAGAGAATTTATGCAAGGTGGAAGAAGGCCTACACCATTCTGCCGCTAAAGAATGAAGACCCTGCGACGCTGTTCTACTGGAGGCCATTTTTTATTTGCGACAGAATCTACAAGTTTTTAATGATATTTGTAGCAAAGAAAATCTAAGATGGTTCGCCAAGAAGCTCTCTCCCAGGCTCAAAGAGGCTTCACTCCCACAACAGAATCTAAGAACACAACTTCGTACTCAAAGTCAAGATAGAAAAGCCAGGAGGGATAAGAGTAAAGGCTTGGCGATTCAAATACTTTCTACGTGGTTTTTGTTAGCACTCAACAAAAGTATGTTCTCGTTTAGTTTAAACCCTTATTCGTAGGCTGGAATGCATGTGAAACGTTGCGATTTGCGGTCGCCGCAGTTGACGTCATCTGCGGCTTTTCCAATGCATGTGTAACAAAATCTGTGAGCGAAGTAGCAAATCGCGGCCGCAGTTTGTGGGAGCTAAAATCTGGCTACAAATACCTTGCGAGCGACAAACATGGCGGACGTGTTGCCTTTGAGAAGACGAGCACGTCGTCGAATTGCGAGAATAAATAGGTACTGGAGCTTGAAGGATGTAAAAGATCCTTTTCAAATGCGAAATACATCTTTCAGAGAAAGATTTCGCCTGTCGAAGCGAAATGCGAAGGGTTTGTGCTCAGAAATAAGCAACGTATTTCAAAGAAAGAATCTCCTACACCCTAATGGATACCCCCTCGAACTGCAAGTAAGTACAATTATGTTTTATTCAAGCTTTTGCGATGCTTAAAATTCAATTCTTTCGCCCTCAACGATAAATTGCCGTATCGTTAGATTCCACCGTTTGATCTTATGTAATATTTGTCGCTTTATTTTCTTCAATCGGCATGTGTTCAGTTGAAAATAAGAATGCTATTTTGTTTCTTCAAATTAATTGTTAACAAACGATACTGATGAAGATAGATGGAACTTCATTTTCCGAAGGATGTATTTTATTCTAATTACGTTTTCACTGCTGAAAAAATTGCCTTATTTTACAAACGAAAAATATCTTGCTTTGCATTTGTATAACAGTATTAACTAACGATTTTTCGGCTATCTGCACAGCCGAGAGCATATTAGTTCGCGTCTGTAATATCTAGCATGCAGACCGTAGTGAAGTGAAAATTCATTCAGGAAACAGCATTTCTGCAGTAAGGTTAAGTACAAGGTGTTATCAGAATTTATACTAATAATCGTCTTTAATTTACTATTAATCAAAGTCGATGTACAGGGTTAGAAATCATTAAAAAAAATTCCTGGTCCTTTGAACCAGTAAACATGTATATATACTTTTCTCCTCCGCGCCCCACCTCTTAGCATAGAGCCTTAGGTTCCATCATCCGGGCATGACCGGGCACATGTATATATACTGGTCAGCACACGATATCACTGGTAGGCATTAAATTTAATGGTAAATAACTAAGCACATTTTTGTATCACGAAACAAATTTTTAAGTCCTTCGGACCACTCAGTATTTTTTATGGTTATCAGGGACCAGTGGACTAGCAATAATTTCAAACCCTGTAATATGTAACATAATAATATGTAGTACATACATAATCTGTAGTAGTCTTCTCAACTATTTAAATGCTGCTGAAATTCAAAAACCACGGAGAAGCAAATTGTAGAAAGTTAGTTTTAAATACATTTGCTGCCTATGTGCAAAACTTTACATTAGAAAAAATGGTAAGTACCTTTTCGTTAGCTTGGCACAAGTGAAAATTCGTCAAATGAAGTAGAATTCCGCCAAATTTCTTACAACTATAAGGATAATATTTGTTTGACGCCATATTATCTAAATTCATTCAAAACAAAGCGTTTGCTTTACTGGGCGATTTTTGATTTTTCGCTCGTGGCCTGGCTAGTGGATTAGTACCAAAAGAATTGATGAAGTAATGAAGAAGTTTAACAAAAAATGTGTGAGTAATTTTATTTATTTTTAAGAAAAAGTAACTATATTAAACATGAAAATGTTTTTCATTTTAGGTACTTTGATACTCTTCGTGTCCTCGGTTCTGGCAGTTTCCAAAATGTTATTGCTGATGGCGGCATACTAGCCGAAATTACCCAGTCCACTGTATCCCGGCACATGACCAGAGTTTTGTATGCCATAATTGATTTGAGGCACCAATATATCAGGTTCCCAACCGGTAACGAAATTCCCGTGGCAGCTGCAGACTTCTATGCGGATCTACCACAGTCACTTTGCTCTCATTGGCTGAGATTCGGTTCTTATCGGTTAGGATCTCCGAGCATCAGAGTTCTGACGTCACGGTTTGTGAAACGGCAGAATCGTTACACAGGCATTGCAATGGTCTCGCAACCCGCTCGCAGTCCACAACTTTTTGTGGGTTGCGATTTGCGGAGGGCGTTTCACACGCATCCCAGCCTTAGTATGAAATAATTCGAAATTCTAAGTTTACTTACGACCGTTTTTGCCGCTGTTTCCTAAGTCAAAGATGCATCACTTAATCATTAAACTTGAATCAGTTACAGTCAACAGTTAGCCAGACAATTTTCGTTTCTGCCATCCTATGCTCCCATTGGTCAGTCTGGGAGGCGTTGCCCACGTCACCGAGATCGTTTCTAGAATGTTGCATTTCGTCCAATCGGACGCTCCCACGCCCTGGAGTGTTTGTATTTTGTTCGAGAGATTTAGACAAGTTCTATTCCCTTATTTTTAATCATTTCCCCTCTAATTGGAAAAATGCTATTATCGCCCGCATCCATAAACCCGGTAAAGATCCTCTCTTCCCCCAAAGCTATCGTCCAATCAGTCTATTACCTTCATGCTCTAAAATCTTGGAAAGAGTGGTTCTCGAACGTCTGTTAAATCACTGTAATGAAAATATTATCCCAAATATGCAATATGGCTTTCAACGAAATCTCTCATGTGAACTCCAACTACTCCGGGTTTGCAATCATATTATTGACGGATTCAACAACAAAAATTACATTATTGGCATATTTCTAGACAAACAAAAAGCTTTTGACAAAGTATGGCACAAAGGCCTACTTTATAAAATGAAAATCTACACTTTTTCCCCTTACCTTATCCATTTTATTAAATCCTTTTTGAATGATCGTACCTTCCAAGTCCCGTGTAAACGACTCTTACTCTAGTACTTTTGAAGCACCTGCTGGTCTCCCACAGGGCTCCGTTTTAAGTCCATATCTGTTTAATATTTTCACCGCTGACTACCCTGAAAATCCCCATACCCTTACTGCCCTCTTCGCGGATGACGCAGCAATCATAACTAAAAACTTCTGCGCCTTTTACGCACAACGTCATATTGAAGAAATCCAAAAATGGTATAGAGACTGGCCAGTCGATATTAATGCCGATAAAACCCAGATCATTCATTTCAGAAAGTCTAACAGGAAAAAACACCCCCTACCCCCAGAATTATCATCAAAAATAAAAGCATTAAATATGCAAAAAGTGTTAAGTATCTTGGAGTTAACCTTGATCAAGGAATTCGTTTCGGCCCTCACGTCAAAGAAGTATGGAACAAAGCAAACCAGAAGCTCATTACCCTTTCCCCCCTCCTAAATAGGCACAGCAAGCTTTCACTAAAAAATAAACTTCTACTTTCCAACCATATTATCCGCCCAACTCTTCTATATGCCTCAAGCATCTGGGGGCATACTGCCCGTTACTCCCTACAAAAACTACAAGTTCTTCAATCCCGCACCCTTAGAAGTATTGCAAACTCACGCTGGTTCGAACGAAATAAAGATATTCACAGGGATCTTAAAACCACCTCCATCTCCCACTATATCATTTACACTGCAAGAAAATTCTACAATAAGATAATCGCACATCCCAACCTCACTGTTCATTCCCAAAGTCAATTCCATATTTCAAATACTAAATATAAGTTCCCTTTCTGCTCCACCCTCATTCGATTTGATACTCTCTCCACCAAATCAAACCCACTCCCCGACCCCCAACTTACTTTCGGCGCCTCAATCTCTCAAAATCTTCCTCCTTCCCCTTGAACTTTTGGGAGCGCACTCTCCGATGCTGCTATTGGTCGTCGCATTTGCGAGTCTTCTTGTCTCCCATTGGCTGCCCACGTTTGATGGAAATCCTCATCTCCAAAATTGATGTGGATTCATACATTCCCAAGGGAGTTCTCATAGTGTGAGGACGTGTTCGCTTTCTTTCCCAGGGGAACGGTTTTGCCGCCCTCCATCCCATCTCTCTCCGCCAAAATTCTGGGCTCGTTCGCCAACGCTTACTCGCCTTTTTCAAGGCGGTATCGAGTTCGGTCGGCGGGTCAAGACTGCTAGGCGGCCCCTTTTGAGCGAAGGGCCCTTTTCAGGGCCATATTACTGAGCTCGTTTTTCAGCACTTTTCAACATTTCCACCTCTCGAATGCCCGGGCTGGACTGAACAGCATGACAACCGAGTCGGACATGGCCTCCAGTTTGGACGGTGACTCCGGTCAGGTGAGAGATAACTCTTTAACCAGTGTCATTGCGGCCGTAAAAGTTTCAAAGCCAGTCTTTGAAAGTAAACTAGCCTCAGCCAGAACCCTGGATGAGATTACCACCATCCTTGAATCCCTCTACACCATAGAGGATGTTAGTTTCGACTGTAGACTTAATGCCAGCGAAACTAAAACACTTCGCATTATCCGAAGAATGATTAGGGCAGCCAATGCCAAGAAAGACACTATCTTTCACAACCTGCTAGAGTCCTATCTTAAAAGCCCCAACAATCCCGATAATCAGGGAAACCTTTCTCCCAATGATGACTCGCCCACACAAGTGGGTAACTTTGCAAAACTTAATGACAGCATAACTGTAAGCCGTAATAGGTCTAGGCCTGGGTCTGCCGCTAGTGGCAGTACCTCCGAAATCAATGACAGCGACGGCTTCCAGACCGTCAGGAACTCAAAAAGGGCCAGAAAAAACTCCACCCCCAACCCCCCCGCTCCACTTGAATCCAATAACTCTTTCCAGCCCCTTAGTAGCACACCAAGTACCAGCTCTGCAATTCCTAACCCCCCCCCCCCTCCTGCGACCAATGCTAATAGTGGCTTAAGCAGAATTAATTTCAACACCTCCAATTCTGATAGGCAACCCTCAACCCCCTCCCCCCCCCCCCCATCTTCATTTATTATCCCGGTGACTACAGGCACATGCTTAAAAGGTTCTCGGAACTCACCGGCTATGAAGTAAAAGGCCAACTTACTCAATCACGGGAAACCAAAGAACCCACCCTAAAGATCTTCCCCAGAGACGCAGCTTCCTATAGGACAATAAGAGATCACATCTCGAAGGCAAAGCTGCGCTCCCACACCCACCTCTTAAAAGAGGAACAGAGCCTAAGAGTCGTTATCAGAGGTCTAGGCACTGATATCCTTATCGATGAATTGGAGGAAGAATTAAAAGATCTTGGCTTCAAGCCACAAACCATTATTCAGATGAAAAAAGGAAAAGAAAGAACTCCCATGCCCCTCTATATCGTACATCTCGAGAATAATGAAATTAATAAGAAAATATGGAATATAAACGAAATGTTCCAACTAAAGATTAAAATTGAGCCACTGAAAAAAAAGGAAGGGCAAATCTCCCAATGCTTCCGCTGTCAGATGTATGGACATGGCAGTAGATGCTGTACTCGCCCCCCCCCCCCCCCCAAATGTGTTAAGTGTGGTTGGGACCACCTCACCAAAGACTGTGATGCTGATGAGCTGGAGATACCCCGTTGCGCCCTTTGCACTGGCAACCATACGGCAAACTCCCCCGACTGCCCCTAAGGCCAAAGTTCACCCCCAAGCCCACCCAAAACATTTGGGAATTAAGAAAACTTGCTCAGGAAAACTCCTTTCCCCCCCCTTCCCTCCAATCCACCCCCCTTAATTTAACTGCTGCCCCTCCCACCCCACAGACCACCCCCCAATCCAATTCGACCTTTAATGTCCAAATAATCAACAACATCAACTCTGTCATGAACAATATGATGACTCAGCTTCAAAACTTGCAGCAACTCCTCACCACTCTTGTCAATCATAATGGACAGGTGTAAACTTTTGAGCATACTCTCGTGGAACGCCGATGGGCTCGAGCATAAGCTCCGCGAACTGATCGATTACGTCACCGACCGTCGCCCTGATCTGATACTCATTCAGGAAACCCACCTTGTCCCAACAAAAAATGCAAAAATCCCTAATTACTCTTGCCATCGTGATGACCGTGGTACTGGCTCCGGCGGAGGTACTATTATCTATGTCAGGAAAAGCCTCCCTCATTATGCTTACTCCTATTTTTCTCGTTCTTTTGAGAACACCACAGTGATCCTTTTCATCAACAACACCCCAATTACTATAACTTCTATATACTCTCCGCCAAATAAAACCATTGAACTAGACGAGCTCAACCACATCTGCACCCTTAATAAAAATTTCATTATCATGGGAGATTTTAATGCTAGGCATGGAAATTGGGACCCTACTTGCACTAATGCAAGGGAAAAAAAATTCATGACTTTTGCGTCAAGTATAACTATCAAATTATTACCCCCTCCTCCTCCACCCACTTCACGGGTCATTCTTACTCAACACTTGACTTTGCAATCATGAACAACAACGATCTTCCCTCCCTTATTTCCTCCCACCCGGAGCTCTCGTCTGATCACAACCCCGTTTTCCTTAAATTATCTCTCAATGGTTCTCTTCCAAATTTTAACAACTCCATTTCAACCATCAATTGGCCTAAATTCTATCAAATTCTTAGTGCCACGGTACCTGGCAACCCACAGATCAGTTCAAAAGAGAATATCGACGAGGCCATTCTTGACCTCTCAGCCCATTTCGAGAATGCTCTCACCGAGTCCACCTTCACGAAAATCATCAATAAAGACCCTATTTTTCTTCCTCCCTTTATAAGACGTCTTATCAAGAAGAAAAATAGAATAAAAAAAGAGTGGCAACAAACTCGCTACCCCCCACTCAAAACCGAAATTAACTTTCTACAGCAAACAATCAAAAACTTAATTCAAGAGCATAGGACCCACTCCTGGAATGAATTTTTAAATTCTCTTGAACCCAATGGTAGAAGTTTCTTCCGATTGGTCAAGCATTTCAGGAAACCCTTCACCCCTATCCCCCCCTCCACTCCAGCTCTGGTATGAAGTACACTGACGAAGAGAAAGCTGAGGCTATCGCGGATTTCAATTCCAGCATACCTATCAAAATTACTCTGAGAACAATATTGCTAGAGTTAATCGGACCGTAAATCACTATTTTGAAAACCCCCCGACGATGGTACCCCCCCCCCCTTTTGTCAGCCCCTCTGATATCAATAATATTGTAAAAGTTCTCCCTATTCGGAAAGCCCCTGGAGCTGACAACATCTCTAATAAAGCCCTTAAAAACTCCCCGATCAATGTTATTACAAACATCCCTAAAATTATTAACTCCTCTTTAAAATTCGGCTACTATCCCAAAGTCTGGAAAAATGCCATCGTAGCTTGTATTCACAAGCCCGGTTCCGATCCAAGGTTTCCTCAAAATTATCGCCTCATCAGCCTTCTCAGCAATATTGCAAAAATTTACGAGCGTGTTGTCAAAATTTACATTGAAAAACACCTTGAGGATAATAGCATCCTCCCTGATTCTCAATTTGGTTTCAGAACTAGCCACAGCACTCTTCATCAGGTACTTTGCACCACTAATCACATCATCGAAGGTTTTAACAGAGGAAGGTATTCCGTGGGCATATTTGTTGACTTGCAAAAAGCATTCGATAAAATTGGGCATTACGGTTTACTTTACAAAATGATTACCCTTCAATTTCCTCACTTTTTAATTAACATCATCAAAAACTTTCTAAAATCGAGGAAATTTCAAGTCAAACTCTGCTCCTCACTTTCGACCAATAGGGGAATAGAGGCGGGGCTTCCGCAAGGGAGCTCGTTGTCTCCCTCGCTCTTCAACATTTATGCCTACGACATCCCTCACTCTCCGAAAACGCTCCTCGCCCTCTTCGCAGATGACCTTACGGTCATCTTTAGGCACCCAAGTAAAATCCAAGTGGTTAAAAATGCTCAAGACCACATAGACGAAATTCGCAACTGGTACAAACTTTGGCAACTTGATATCAACGCCGAGAAAACCCAGATTGTCTGCTTCAAAAACGGGAAGCACATTCCATTAAAGAAAATCAAAATTAAAAACACAGAGATTGATTACTCTAACCACGCTAAATACCTGGGCATTACCCTTGACAAGAGGCTTAACTTGAACAAACATACTAAGAACGTTGTCAAAAAAGCTCAGGCAACTTTCATGTTAATTAATCCTCTTCTCAACGGGAAAAATAGACTCTCTTCCAAAAATAAACTTACTCTTTTCAGGCAATTGTTCGGCCCTTCATGCTCTACGGAGTCCAAATTTGGGGTATTACATCCAAAACCATCCTCAAAAAAATTCAAGTTATTCAAAATCGTATTCTGCGGAAAATTTCGTCCGCCCCTTGGTTTATCAAGGGAAAAGACATCCATAGGGACCTCGGCGTTGATTCGGTGTCTCACCACATCATAAAACTGGCCAAGTTTTTTAATAAAATCCCCTTCCATAGCAATAAACTCATCAAAGACCAGGCAAAATTCAGCTTCCCCCATTTCGGCAAATACAAGTACCCAGCTTTCACCTGTAGCATTAATTATGACACCCTTTCTACCAAAAACAACCCCCTCCCCGACCCTCAGACCAGCTACCCTGCGTTTACTCCCATCGCAGCCGATTACGGCGCGTTGATTGACTCGGCGGGTACCTAGCACGGAAGGGCAGCCCTGAAAACTTGGTTCTCCCGGCTCTCTGGGCTTCACTTACGTGCTTGGTAACCGCTCAGGGGTTTCAACTCTCGTTAGGCACTCCCTCTGGAAGTCCGCCGTTTTAGCTTTTTGTTTGTTTTTATTTATTTCTTTTTTTTTATGTGTGGCCCTGAAGACGGCTTTTTTTTCTTTTTTCTTCGACCTTCCGCTGAGGCTTTCTCCATCCAACCATGTTCAGTTCATGTGGATTCATAGTAAAAAAAAATAAATAAATAAAATTGACAAAAAAACTGGAAAATTTTTTTAAAAAGGCCCTGAAAAGTAAAAAAAATCGAAAAAAATGAAACATACAAAAAAATCAAAAAATGAAAAAAAAAGAACAGAAAAATTACAAAATATCTAAAAAAAGGGGAAAAAAATAATTATAAAAAAAAACTCTCCTTTTGTGTAGAGATGTTTATTTTGCTGGAATTCTACATGATCACCGACTTATTTAACATTCTACGGCTTCCCTCACGATGCTTTCCCCTGAGCTTTTATTGCTCTCCGAACTTGTTCGGAGAAGCGTTAATGATCGATTAACTTATCACTGCCCCCTTTCATATTAGATACAGGCAAAAGGAGCTCCGCCCTCCTACCCTGGTAAATATTAGTTCCGATCCGAAGTTCTATTCCGTCGGATGTGTCGATAGTGCGTCGTTGTGAAATGGATTATGTCTTTGCAGTGAGTTATTACTCACGCCGCTGGTTGGCTTGTTTTAGCGGTACTATTTGCTTTTCCTCTCCGGGTTATTTCTTTCAGTGTTGTTGAGTTTTTAGAATGTCTTGATAATAGAGTTTACGAGCTATAGGGTCACCCGGGGCAATTCCTGGTCAGCAAGTTTCTGGGGTAATTCCTGGTCACAGTCCTTTTTATGTCTTAATAATACTTCAGCAAAATGAAAAAAATCACAGAGGTACTCTGAACTATCTTCATTGCAATTCATTACTTAATTATGAGTTGACTGTGTATTTAGTTTGAAAAAAAAATATTTTTAAAATCGCTTGTTAAATTTCGTAAAACAAGATTGGCCTTAGTTTTGATACATTTGTACAAAGATCGTGATCAAACTCAAACTTCTGAATATTTTTCTTTTTCATTTTTTTTGGTTGAATTATGTACCATGTCAGTTACTGAAAAATAGTTTTGGATTTACCATTATTGTTTTGAATAATTTGCAGGAAGGCTCCAAATAATGCCCCTGGCTACTGGGGTAATTCTTAGTCAGTGGGGTAATTCCTGGTCAGTCCTTTTTTAAATATTTATGGATGATTATTTCACCTATTATTGACATATGTTATTGATTTAAACTCTATGTAACTCTGTGAGCCTTAACTGCAAAGTTAACTGTAACCGCAATGTAACATTCTTATCTGTTAATGATAAGTATACAATATACTGAATTTTTCTTTGTTAAATTTCATCCAATTATTTTATAAGTTTTAATAATTATTCTTAATTATACTAAGAAAAATGCTTAATTGTAACTGCATTGTACTATTCACTTAACTGTTCACCTTAACCTGTTCATAACAGACAGAAGCATGTGCTCAGTGTGTATGGTGCATGTGCACCATATTTTTTATGAACCTATTTATTTGGTAGGTGAAGATTCATTCACAACAGATATAAAAGCTGTAGCTATTGCATACAAAGTGTATAAAAAGTATTTTGGCTAAGTTTTATTAAGTAAAGCTATTATGTTGAAAACAATTGCATTCTTCCTTAAAAAAACTAAATACAGTGTTTAATTAGCTATATATATAAATAAATTCTTTATCTAATTAGTTTAATAACTTGAGTTAATAATGTGCTTACAAAATGTATGCATTTTCATCAATCATTTGAGTGACCAATAATTGCCCCGTAAGTGGCCAGGAATTACCCCATCTCTGGGGTAATTCCTGGTCACTAATTAACGACAATTACTCAAGTTCATTATGTATTGTTGATAGCATGAATATTTTATTCGATGGACATCACAATGTGCTTCACCAGTGGCCACTCCCCGATCAAGTTAACATTTACTGGACGCTGCAGCTACAATGAGCAGCAGCAAGCCCGTTATCGCCTTGATCGAGCTGATTGGGCAGCATTTACCCAGTTGGCAGAAATAACATCGGAAGTTGTGAACGAAACCGACATTGATGTAGCAGTAAGCCGAGTAACCGACATTATCTTGAATGCAGCGAATGTTGCCATACCAAAAACCACCAGGAGGAGGATTAAATTTCCGAAGCCTTGGTGGAACTCTGATTGCCAGGCAGCCTATAAAAAACAGAAAAAAGCATGGAACACATTTCGTCGATATCCAACCACACAAAATCTTGTGGCACTCAAACGAGCTCGTGCTGAAGCTCGGAGGATTCGGCGAAAAAGCCAACGGGACTCGTGGCAAACATATGTCAGCACAATCACGACGTCCACCCCTTCCAAGACCGTTTGGGGCAAAATTAAAAAAATCGTTGGTAATTATCAAACATCTTGTGCTCCCATACTTGAGAAAAATGGTCAAAAAATATCTGACCTCAAAGAGGTGGCTGATTGCTTGGGGACACATTTGTCAGAAGTCTCCAGAGCAAACAAGTATGGTTCAAAGTTTTTAGCTCTCAAATCACGTAAGGAAAGAAAAATCCTTAATTTTAATTCAAACATTTTAGACTCATATAATACCGATTTTACTTTTAAAGAACTTCTTACAGCTTTGCAAAAAACCCGCAATACTTCACCTGGTCCTGATGAAATACATAATATTATGTTGAAAAATCTAAGTAAACCCTCTTTAGAATATATACTACATCTTTTCAATAGAATTTGGACTGAACAACGTTTTCCGACAATCTGGACTCAAGCAACAATAATTCCCTTACTGAAACCAAATAAACCACCCAACCAACCTGAAAGTTACAGACCTATAGCCCTTACTAGTTGCCTCTGTAAATTGATGGAGCGGATGGTTAACGCACGACTAATTTTCATTCTGGAGTCAAATCACCTACTATCTTCTTTTCAAAGTGGATTCCGGCGCGGCAGAAGCACAATTGACAACTTGCTGCTTCTTGAAACATCTATCAGAGAAGCATTTCTTAAACGTAAACATCTTGTGAGCGTATTTTTTGATATTGAAAAGGCATATGACCGTACCTGGAGGTATGGGATCCTCAAAACTCTTCACGAGTATGGGTTGCGAGGTAACCTACCTATGTTTATCTCCAATTTTCTCAAATACCGAACTTTTCGTGTACGCGTCAAGTCTATTCTGTCTGATACCTTCATCCAAGAAGAAGGTGTACCCCAGGGAAGTGTGTTGAGCGTAACCCTTTTCGTTATTGCAATCAATAGCTTAATCGAACAACTACCCCCCGCTGTCAAGGGTACCATGTTCGTGGATGATTTTCAAATCTCTTTCTCGTCAGCGAACATGAGTATCATTGAAAGGCAGCTTCAAATAGCCATTAATAAAGTCTCTCAATGGGCAGAGGAAAATGGCTTTTCTTTTTCTGCTCAAAAAACCTTCTGCATACATTTCTGCCGTAAGAGAGGTCTTCATCTTGACCCGAACTTACTGCTTAATAACCAACCCATAACTGTTAAAGATCAAGGAAAGTTCCTTGGTCTTACTCTTGATAATAGACTCAAATTTTTGCCGCATATACAAGAGCTAAAAAAGAAATGCACATTAAAATTAAACATACTTAAGGTTCTAGCTAACACTTCTTGGGGTGCCGATACAGAGTCCATGTTAAGAATCTACAGGGCTCTAATACGCTCAAAACTTGATTACGGTTGCCAAGTTTATGGCTCTGCTGCCAAAAGTTATCTAAAAACCCTGGATCCAATACATAACCAGGCCTTGCGCATTTGTACAGGTGCCTTCCGAACTTCACCAATCAAAAGCTTATATATTTTAGCACACGAACCTTCTCTCACAAATCGAAGACTTAGACTTTCTCTTAATTTTTACTTTAAAACCAAACCGAATACAAACCATCCGCTTCATCTGCATATTTTTCATCCGTCAAACGTAGATTTATTTCTACGCCGTCCTTCGGTCATCCCAACATTTGGGATCCGAATGCGACATCAGCTTGATTGTCTGCAAATTTCCGATTTTGAGACATACAACACAACTGAACTAATTGAACCATGGAATACAAGCAATATATCTGTTCTTCATGATTTCGATAATTTTCAAAAAAACACAACAACTGACTCCGTATACCAACAAATCTACTTTGCAGTAAAACAACAGTATCCGTTATATAATGAAATTTTTACTGACGGTTCTAAGACAAATGATCACGTTGGCTTCGCGGCAGTAATCGATGGTCAAATTATCTCAGAACAGTTAAATAAATCTTGTTCTGTTTTCACTTCTGAAATAAAAGCAATAGCCACATCTTTAAAAATAATAGCAGAATCAAATCATAAAAAGTGGATACTATACACAGACTCGAAGAGCTCCATAGAAGCTATCATTAACTGCAACAACAATAGTCACCCTTTAGTTTTTCAGTCTTTTCGCCTGTACAATAGTTTAATGCTAAACAATTTTAAAATTATTCTTTGTTGGGTACCTGGTCATGTTGGCATCACTGGAAATGATACAGCCGATACAGCTGCCAAGGCGGCAAACTCCCATGCTGAAGATCTCGTACCTTTTAGAGACATAAAAAGTAACATAACAGAATGCCTTAACAATCATTGGCAGCGTGACTGGGATGGAGAAACACATAATAAGTTACACTCCATCCAGCCACTGACAAAAGGTTTCAAATGCCCAAGAACTACGAGAAGGGATGAAGTTATTATCGCTCGTCTCCGTATCGGTCATACAAGGTTCACGCACAAATATCTTCTTTGTCAAGAACCAGCTCCGGTGTGCAATACATGCAACATTACTCAGACAGTGTTGCATATTTTGTGTAACTGTCCAAATCTTAACCAATCTCGTTTAAAGTTTTTTAATTGTTTTTATCCAGCTTTGACGGATTTATTGGGGGACGTACCTCACCCTAATTTGTTCCCGTTTCTGAGGGAAATTGGCTTTTTGTGTTTGATTTAGTGTTTCTTGCTTTATAGCCCTTGCTTTTATGTGTCGTCTATGTTTCGTTTATTCTGTTACTGGTTTTAAGTGAAATTTTTCAGACATTTTTTACTTTTGACTTGTCCAAAATTTTAAAATTTGTAAATGTGTCTCTTTTATAATTGTTTTTAAAAATTTTTAAAAGTTTTATGCCCATCGTATTTTACTACTTGTGGTTTTAGCAAATCTCTATTTTAAATAAAAATATCGTTTGGCGCAGTATAGCCTATGAGGCTCTTGCGCCAATAAATCCAAACGAACCAACCAACCAACCACAATGTGCTTCCTCCATACCAAAATTTGTAACTCTAACTTAGATAGATTTAGTGATAATTGGATGTTAATGCTTTTTGACCAGGAATTACCCCAGGTGACCCTACTTGCCAATGTTCCGAGGTATTTTTGATATTTTACTAATTACATTGTACACATGTTCTTAACGCCGAAATAAAGGCTTGTTAGTTTTTATGCTAGGCTTCATTGTTTAGTTCTGTTCGTGCCTACACGACGAGCACTTAGGACTTCGTCAACTTTAACCCTCTCGCTGCGCATCCCGCGATTTCCACGGGCAACGTAGAAGTAGCAAAATTTGCGCAACCCGTGATTACCGCGGGTATGTGTTTTTGCCGTCTATTTAAGTGTGCAACCCGCACTTTCCCCGTTCATGGTTTCATTTCCGCTTTTCTGTAATGTTTAATTGTTTATTTAGATGTCGACTAACAGATGGCGTTAGTTGTCCACGTTTCTGCGAAATATAAAAAGAATTTTTTTTAGCATTTTGCGCGCGCTTTTCAGAGCTGAAAGATGTCTGGCAGGAAGCGTTTCGCGAGTGATATGACCTATGTTCCTGACGATATTCCCGACACTGACAGTAGTTCTGACTCTGATTCCGAGTATATTGATGATATTTATAGCGGAACTGATGAAAATTTCTCGGATTCCTCAGTGGATAGTGATGAATCTGAAAATTCATTTTCTGTTCAAAACGCCCGACAGTGGTGCAAAATTGATATGGAAAATATTCCACCAGCTTCTGCTTCATTTCCTTTTATTGGCAATCCCGGACCAAATTTCACTATGGCAGATGATGCAACTGTTTTGGATTATTTTGAACTTTTTTTTGACGATGTTATGTTGCAAATAATAGTAAAAGAGACCAACAGATACGCTCAGCAGCATATGAATAAGGCAGTTCCTAAAGAAAGATCAAGGTGGAAGAA
>JAXGGA010010201.1:0-47958 GCA_038373865.1 Uloborus plumipes
GCTGCAGCATTAAATAAACCTTTACAAAATAAGTTAATACTTTTTTTACCTCACATGTATACATGCTTTATTCTCCCCCATAAACAGTAATCTTAAAAAAAATTGAAGTGTTAACCCTTCCAGTGGAGGAGGATTCTCCCTTGAGTTTTCTAAAAACATCTAACCCTTTGTGAAAAAATTCCTCTGTTTAGGGAGATCGCACGAGTACGCACGTGCTCCGAAAATGCGAGGACCCTGTAACTGACCTGTTGTCAACCCCCCCCCCTCTTGTCCATCATGGGTGGAACCGAAATTGACACCTCACTTCCCTTCCCTGGGTCTTTGAATGGGCCTTTTATCTATTCAAGTTCGCCTTATCTGCAATTTTCCTAGAAGTTCCCTTTGGTTGTGGTTTCTGCTGGAAAGGAAAGGAATGTTTTCTCAATTGCCGGGTTGCCTGCTGTAATTTTGCTGAAGTAGAAACCCAATTTCTCTTAGAGCTTGAAAAATATAATTTGAAATATAGCCTTCAATCTCTAGCTCCAAAATTACAGATTAAAATTCCTTTAAAATAAATCAAAATTAGTATTCTGATGAAGTCAAAATTTAATATTGTTCAATACTATGCAACAAATGGTTATTCTAATCAAATTGTTTGCTTAGCAATCCTTTGGTGTATTTTAACTGCACATCAAAGGAGCATGGGAGAAAGGTAGATAGACACATATGGGTCATTCCATTTTAAATCAACAAATTTTCAAAAAAGTTGTTGCATCACCATTTTTGATTTTGATGAAAATTTGCATGTGTATTCCTTTTACTTCCCAGAGCTCAAAATAGTGTTCATTTTATTTTTAAAAAATTTACCCTTTGATATATAGGCCCTTTTTGTTGTTGGCAACAGCGAAAGTCGGGCGTTTTGATGCTTTGACTTATGAACTATAACTTTTTTTCTATCAAAGATTTTGAGCTCAACTATAGCTCATTGGAAAGCTAAGAAAAAGATCTTTTTATATATTCTATTAATAAATTTCAGATTTAAAAAAAATACTTATTTTTTCAAGGTCAAAGTTCACGACGAAAATGACATTTTTTACTACTTTCGAACATTAAATAACCCATGAAGGGTTCATAGTAACAAGCCGATTTTTTCATCATATATTCATAGTCATGGTTACTTACTGTATAAAAAAATTGGCTTGATACTTCACCCCCTTTATTAGATATGCCCCCCCCCCAAAGTTGTAAATTTTTTAAAAAATCCAAATTTCAACGCTGAAAAATGCATGTGGGGGGCAAGATAAAAAATTTTTTATGTGTGGTATTTTAAGTACTTTTTACCAGCTTTCTAATAAAACAAAAGTTGCTTTGTTATTCAAAGGCGTTTGGCAGATATAAGGGACTGAACTTTCAAAAAATTGCACAAAAACAACACGATTATTTTCATTTTTTTTAAATCTTTTTTTTAATTTAAATGTAATTATATACCTTATTCTTTGCCTTAAATGCTAAAAAAAGACTAAGAAGAGCAATGAAGAAACATATTTAAAGTTTAATAAGATAATTTAATATTTTTAACAACTGGGAATATAGAATACCACTTAACTTGTCTGATTTTTAAACATCTGATTGCTACCTACAACAGGACTGAGCATTTCTCAACTTGTCCAGGTTTGTTCATACCATGTGGTCATCCTTGCTCTGGCTTGCTTTCACATGTGTATCTTAGTTGTCTTTCAAATTCTGAAAGAAGTAGGTTGTTGAGCTAGTGTTTCTGCTGTAAAATCTTGTGAAGCTGATGTGATTTTTTTTCATTTCAAGTTCATTCATATTCACAGAATGTTTTGTTAAAGGTAAAAGAAGAAATTCTTTAGAATCCTTAAATATAAATTTAAATTTGTCTTTCTGAATGTAAACTGTGAATAAGTTATGGATAACCCTAAATGCTCCATAGGAGTTTTTGAGAATGATGATTGTAATATTTTAAGTTACAGTAGGCAGTCTACTGTAAATAGTATTTCTGAGTACTGCGATGATGATAAAACTTTACTGCGCCTGAGAACTAGGTGTAAAACTATTGAAACTGTTTGTACCTACCAGCAAGAAGTTCCATAAAGGTGGCAAAACTTGGCAAGAATTTTTTTTTGCAACTTTTATCATCATCACTGTACTCAGAAATACTATTTACAGTAGACTGCCTTCTGTAACTTAAAATATTACAATCATCATTCTCAAAAACTCCTATGGAGCATTTAGGGTTATCCATAACTTATTCACAGTTTACATTCAGAAAGACAAATTTAAATTTATATTTAAGGATTCTAAAGAATTTCTTCTTTTACCTTTAACAAAATATTCTGTGAATATGAATGAACTTGAAATGAAAAGAAATGACATCAGCTTCACAAGATTTTACAGCAGAAACACTAGCTCAACAACCTACTTCTTTCAGAATTTGAAAGACAACTAAGATACACATGTGAGAGCAAGTCAGAACAAGGATGACCACATGGTATGAACAAACCTGGACAAGTTGAGAAATGCTCAGTCCTGTTGTAGGTAGCAATCAGATGTTTAAAAATCAGACAAGTCTAGTGGTATTCTATATTCCCAGGTGTTAAAAATATTAAATTATCTTATTAAACTTTAAATATGTTTCTTCATTGCTCTTCTTACTCTTTTTTTAGCATTTAAGGTAAAGAATAAGGTATATAATTACATTTAAATAAAAAAAAAGATTTAAAAAAATGAAAATAATCGTGTTGTTTTTGTGCAATTTTTTGAAAGTTCAGTCCCTTATATCTGCCAAACACCATTGAAAAACAAAGCAACTTTTGTTTTATTAGAAAGCTGGTAAAAAGTACTTAAAATACCACATATAAAAAAAAATTTATCTTGCCCCCCACATGCATTTTTTTAGCGTTGAAAATGGGATTTTTAAAAAAAATTACAACTTTGGGGGGACATATCTCATAAAGGGGGTGGAATAACAAGCCAATTTTTTTTATACAGTAAGTAACCATGACTATGAATATATGATGAAAAAATCGGCTTGTTACTTTGAACCCTTCATGGGTTATTTAATGTTCGAAAGTAGTAAAAAATGTCATTTTCGTCGTGAACTTTGACCTTGAAAAAATAAGTATTTTTTTTAAATCTGAAATTCATTAATAGAATATATAAAAAGATCTTTTTCTTAGCTTTCCAATGAGCTATAGTTGAGCTCAAAATCTTTGATAGAAAAAAAGTTATAGTTCATAAGGCAAAGCATCAAAACGCCAGATTTTCGCTGTTGCCAACAACAAAAAGGGCCTATACATCAAAGGGTAAATTTTTTAAAAATAAAATGAACGCTATTTTGAGCTCTGGGAAGTAAAAGGAATACACATGCAAATTTTCATCAAAATCAAAAATGGTGATGCGCACCCCATTTGTTGATTTAAAATGGAATGACCCATATGAAATATATTTTACTTTGTGGTGTATAACAAAAATGTCTTTAATTGCTCACATGTGCCCATATAAGTATATGCGGTGGCATACCTAGCATGAGTGTACAGCAGGGGTAATTTGTGGTGTCCCTCTCCCCAAACAGCAGAAAACATTGTTTTTCAAATTAATTAATTTCAAAATTTTAAAGATTTCTTTAGCAGGAGAAAGCAGTGGCATACCTAAAGGGATAGATTTAGAGATGTGCTCACCACCGAAACTACACCCAAAATGGAATCATCCCCCCCCCCCCTCACCGCCTATCCTCTCCCTTCCTTTTTTTTTTTAAAAAATAAATCCTGGCTTTCAGATTTCTCATTGATACCTGATTTTTTTCACAGACATTTACTGCTTTGCTCCTTTATGTCACATCATTTTTTATATTTGCCTTCCGAAGGAGCTTTTATCCAGCCCCAGATCTATGGGGGAGCAAGCCGGGGGCTGTGACCCGGGCGGCAACGCCTTCGAAAGTGACACATTTCACTCTATTTCTTAGTGAAACTTTTTCGCATTAAAAATGCGTGAGGAACGCAAATTCTAGATTTGTCCCCGCTCGGAAAAACTGTAGATCTGGCAAAGTGCGTAGCACCCCCATATATATGTCTGAGATATTCTTGAAACCCCCTCTCATCTCTAAATTGTTCCTCCGATTAAAAAAAAAAAAAAAAAACAAAAACTGAAGTTAGCTGAAAATAAGATTAAACCAACTTATTTTAAATAATAAAGTCGTGTCAAAATAATAATTATTATAATTTAATGAATGTCAATGCGTCTGCGGGTCTCAATTTACAGTTTTAGAGTCATTGTTCTATATTAGTTACGTTGTACAAAGCCGGAAATTTACGTTACACAACTTCAATTTTTTCGCACAAATATCAATGTAAACACGCAGTTGACTTTTTTATTACTTTCAAGTTTTCTCCTGTGCAATACTAACAATATATTCCAGAATAAGATTTTCAGTCAAAGAACATATTTTAACAAAAACATGATTGATAAAAGTATCGGATAATATGAAACATGGAATGATTTTGACATAATGAAAAGAAGAAAAGAATCATGAATCAGTTTTAAACAATACATTACAAGTGAGAGAAAATAAATAAAGAAGAAAAATAAAGTAAAATAACATAAAAAAGTTAATAAAACTAAATTAACAAGTAAAATGAAAGATAATTAAAACTCTTTCATTTTAATAATACACATACACACACAAGTATTAGAGTAGAGTTACACTATTTTTAACTTGCAATATAGGCAGGAGGTTCGCCCATAAAATAAATTTGTTTCACACGGACGCTGGGTATTTTGTATCTCGTTTCCTGCTCTAAAGGAAAGATCAAAATATAAAATACATAATCATTAATAAGCACACCTCAAAATTTTCAAATGTTCCTAAAGGATCTAAAATGATAAAAAACAAATCAGGTGCTTGGGAAAAAATGACATTGGCTATTCTGGCGACATCGCAAGACAGAATTTTGTCGGAATGCAAGAAAACGATTTTTTGTGCTGACTTATGTTTGAAATTTGATAGAGAAATTAAATAGGTGTATTGGAATTTCAGTATTTTTTTACTTTTCAGATATTCTTAAAAATGCTTGGGTGTCTATTCCCAGGGGGTTGTTACATAGAGCACTACCCCTCCCCTCCCCGCAGTCTTGGCGCATTGAATATAAATTTTCAGTATGTATATATTTGTCAGATACTCTTACATTTTAGGTGTCACCCTCAGAGGAATGTCACCAGGTGCAAGCCCCCCCCCCCAAGTGATAACACTGCATTTTAGAACTAAAATATAATTTAAAATATATCAGAATTTCAGTAGTTATATTTTTCAGTAAGTCTTTAATGCATAGTGGCTGTCCCCCCTCCCCCTCCGCACTCACAAAAGGTGTCGGCCAAAGGAGCTCAGGGGAGCTCAAATAGCCCAATAGTGAGACAATAGTCGAATATATTAATAGATTAAATATATT
Organism: Uloborus plumipes; assembly: GCA_038373865.1. Classification (NCBI taxonomy): domain Eukaryota; kingdom Metazoa; phylum Arthropoda; class Arachnida; order Araneae; family Uloboridae; genus Uloborus; species Uloborus plumipes. The sequence continues at coordinate 5,445 of JAXGGA010010201.1, forward strand.
TTAAAGCGCTGTGAAAAAAACATATTTATTTTTTTATTATACGTAGTTTAATCCACATCATAAATAAAGCAAAGAATATGTATATACTAGCTGCATCTACTTAGCGTACATGTATTTAGGTACGCCTCTCTGCAAGATTGCGAAATGATCCCCCTCCCATCTTATATTTACCATATTTTATTATTATTATTATTATTAGTATAATTTTTTTTTTTTGAAATTATAATAGCAACGGGAACAGTATAGAAGAGATATTTTGGTAACCTTTTTTGTCATAAATTACATTGAGAAAATAAGTCTTAACTTCGATGAAAAAGAACAAAAATGACAAATGCCGCACCCTCCTCAAGATAAGAAATTAAAAGATATACTACATTAGAAGAAAATACTTGCAAACAATTCTTAAATAAATCTTGCAAATAGAAGACTAGCACAACGACATTTTTCTTTCGCTTCATTAAATAGCACTATGCAGTAAAAAGAAAAAAAAGCTTCCAAATGTTTCTGACACTAGTCCAGGAGATTCTTATGTAAAATGAACCCTGAATTTGAATATGACCAGTGTTTCACCCTCTACAAGTACAAATTTTGGCGAAAGCCCTCTTCCTGTTTTGATTTTTCGGTTTTCCTAGTTCCATTTAGAGGGAAAATGAGTGTTTTATGAACCGCTTAGATTATTTTAGAGGGCAAAAGGCGCTCAAAGTTCAAAATGAACAACGGTACCAAAATTTTTTCACAAAATTTAAATTTAGGTTCAAGTCTTCAGGAAGGGGCGTATAAACAAATCAAGTAACTTGCGAGACCTTGTTTGCAAAAACGGTTTCACGTCTCCATTTCAAGGTCATGTCTCCTTTATTTGAACGGATATAACATGTAACTAAAGGAATTGTAGGTCGTTCGTTTATTTTAGAGTTGTTGAGTGATGAACTCAAAATTAAAATTTTTAAAAAATAATAATTTGAATTTCGACATCTGGCATTCAAATTGTAGTTTTCGAATTGCGATAGGTGTGTGTGTGTGCAGGACATGAACACCACCACCCAAAGGAGCAGGGGCCTGTGGACGCCCGAAGAGGAGGTGAACTGGGACGCACCCCGTGGCGATCTGAAAAAACTTCGGTGCCAATCTGAAAAAGGGACAGCACAACGTCTGAGATCCAAAATAAAAATAAATAGCAATTTGTTATTTCATAACCTTTGATAATGTAAACATATTTCAAAACATAAGGGAAAATTTTCACAACTGAAGCAAGGGGAAATACTACAGCGACTGGCGCAGTACGCTTTGAGACACTTTCAACGAGAACCGATGCAATAATATTCGATTTTTTTTTAAAAACTCTTAGCTTGCTTTTAACTTTACTCAGTATTACACTGGTTATTCGTAATCAACATCATCCTTATGCATTTTTATGCGAAATTTGAGTCTTTGAAGTTCGCCAGGTGAGGGTGACACTGTTGATATGGCCCGTTGAAAAGTGTATTTTTTTTACATAATAATAAATATTTTTTCAATGTTTTCTGATGAAATATGTTTCTCTGTTAATGTAAGTGTATGATTATGGCAAAAAACATTATGCCAAGTTAGCAAAAATTGAATGTCGAACATGTTTGTATAAAAACTAGTATTTGGACAGGCCAGGGGAGTGTACATTTATGACTATTTTCAGCTATAAAAGCTAGGGATGCATCGATAAGCAAATTGGGCGATTACCGATTAATCGGCTGAGCCGATTATTGATAAGGACAATTGTTTTTCTACAACGAATTTTAACATCACTGTTTTTTTATCTCTTATACAATTCCAAGTTTAGAAATAGTAAGTAATTTATTTCTGGAAGAAGATTTTTTTTCCATTTTCCTAGTTTTCACAGAATAATTTCAATATTTTATCAAATTTCTACGAACCAATTTTCATATTAGTGTCAATAATATTCTTAACATTGTTAGTTATGTTAATTGGAAATAAAAAATTATAAAAAAAGCAGAATAGTGAGCAACTCCAGGTCTACATCAATCAGGTTCAGTTATAGTACGGCAGTAACAGCATAGCTACTTGAAAGAAGTTTCACTGCCCTGCTTGATGCTGAAAGCCACACCTCCAACACTGGTTCACGGCAGCACGTTGCATAACAAGACAAAAACTGGAAAGTTTCGAGTTCGCGAGATTCGGCCAGGGAAGATGTAAATCAAATATATTTACAGCATTGATGTTAAATCCGTGGATGGATTGGGATAATGATTGCAACGAAAGAATTTGATTTTCTTTTAAACATTGAGAAAACAAATTTCTTATGAATTCAAAACTGAAGGAAGTCATTAAATTTCCTTTCCGTCCCGAGCTCCGTCTCGCCAATTTCGTCAAGACGGAAGGTCTTGCATCCATGGCAAAGGGTCCAAACACAATGCAATTTCACCAGAAATATAAAAAAAAACGCCCACTTATATGAAAATGCATTGGATTCTCAGTCGGGGGGGGGGGGCAATTGACCCCCCTCTGTCCCCCCTAAATGACGGGCCTGTAGATTAGGGTATGTCATAAAAATAAAAGTTTTTTTTTTCGACTTGGTACACGCACTTTCCTATGTATTCACTCATTTTGAGTTCATTGGTAAAAAAGAAAGTTTTTCAAAAAATATTTTAGCTACCGGGAAAACGCAGTTTACATAAAACTCCGGTGTTTTTTTCAAAAAGTTCACAATTTCAGGTTGAATACGCAATATAGCTGCGGGAGTTTTTTAAAAGATTGTTCTGCTAACCTAAATGCATGTTTTTAAATCTAATGAACGCACTTTCTGTATAAAAAATACAGTTAAGTATACATTTCATCTCTTTATGTTTTTAAAATGAGTAAAAACTATCGGTAATCGTTCCTACTGAAACGGGTTACGCTTCTGGTCAATTGACACCGCTGTCTTCGTCAGGTAGTCAGCTGTTCAGGCGAAAATGCCACCTGCAACTGGGGAAGTGGCCCCCCCATTTAACATATTTATACCCCTAGCCGGGGGGGCTAGGAGTAGACCCCACCACAGCAAGATAACTTTTGACCAGCAGACATTTTGACTAAAATGTCCCTCATCCTGCCTAAGAATTTTACATCAGTTGCACTTTCCGACAAAAGGCAGGTTGAGATTCTCTTTTTTGTTTTATTAAAGGATGGATTGATTTCCACTAAAAACCTGGAAAGTTAAAGGCACTAACAATTTTAAACATCGAAGAAGTCGTACTTATAGTTCGACTCTTCCGAAAGCTAGTGCCCTCGTTAATATTATGATGCGAGGATATAATAATATTATGATGCGACCTTGATATTAATAGAGCAACCGTTACTTCAGTCAGGTTTGCTGTGTCATCAACAGCGGCAGTTGCTATCACATATAGCCTTTTGGTTGATCTTGTGAAGGCGGGCCATCTCGGTGAAGATGAAAAACATCTCATGTGCGATAGCAAAAAGATAATTCATGCTAAAGAGCATGTTAAGAAGCACTTAAGAGTATAGGAGAGTTCCAATATCAAAAAAAGTAACATTACTGAAATTTTTGTAGAAAGCAGGAAGCACATCACTCTAACTCTTAGTCATGATGAGAACACTGGTAGCTTTGGGAAAAACATCAAAGAAAAACCGTAACAGAAGAGCGTAGAGATAGCTACCCCACTCACTATACACCAGAAGAAGAAGACAACAAAGGAAAAACTGGCTGAGCAATGTGAAATAGGATTTTGTGACTGGTTGAATTACATAGGTATAGACATTTGCCTTCAACTAATTGGCAGTGATACCTCCAATGAAATGCCCTCGCTGGAAAAGAGGCATGCTACATTACATCGAAAAACTCCTCCATTACAGACTTTTTAGATCTTTCTTTCTGCTGGCTTCACATCAACGAGCAGATATTAAGTCTTATTGTAGCAAAACTTGACGGACCAGCTTCTCCAGAAAAGGAATGGATTGGTATTGTTGGTAAACTCTTTTCCCAAGTTGAGTTTCTTGAGAAAAAAAAAAAAACAAATTTCCTGTATAAAAAACGGGCCTTTTTGGGATATTCCAGAAAATTTACTCATTGGTCTTTTTTGCTCTGAGGACTAAAGTAAAAAAGCCTTTGCATTTGACACAATAGTATCAATTAGGGCTGGAAAAAGTTCTACCATCAGTGAGCTTCAATGCTTCTGACTTCCACGGAACTGATCGACTGACTAGCAACAATTTCGTCGATATTAACAAGGGGTTCCAAAAATTGAATTGGCTTAAACTTAGTTTTTGTCTCAAGAAACTCAACTTGGGAAAAGAATTTACCTACAGTACCAATCCAGCCCTTTTCTGGAGAAGCTGGTTCATCAAGTTTTGCGACTGATCGACTAAATATCTGCTCGTTGATGTGAAGCCAGCAGAAAGAACGATCTAAAAAGTGTGTAATGGAGGAGTTTTTCGATGTAATGTAGCATGCCTCCTTTCCAGCCAGACATTTCATTGGAGGTATCACTGCCAATTAGTTGAAGGCAAATGTCTATATTTATGTAATTCAACCAGTCACAAAATCCTATTTCACATTGCTTCGCCAGTTTTTCCTTTGCTGTCTTCTTCTTCTGGTGTATAGTGGGTGAGGTAGAGATCTCTACACTCTTCTGTTACGGCTTTTCTTTGATATTTTTCTGTATTGGTAGCTTTTACCAGTGTTCTTAACGTGACTAAGAGTTAGAGTGTTGTGCTTCCTGCTTCCTACGAAAATTGCAGTAATGTTACTTTTCTCGATATTGGAACTCTCCTCTGCTCTTGAGTGCTTCATAACATGCTTTTTAGCATGAATTATGTTTTTGCTATCGCACATGAGATGCTTTTTATCTTCACCAAACCAAAATGGCCTGCCTTCACAAGATCAACCAAAAGGATATATGTGATAACAACTGCCGCGGTTGATGACACAGCAAACCTGACTGAAGTAACGGTTGCTCTACTATACTGCTCTACTACTACTTTGTTTAGTACTCAGTCTTACAGTAGAAAGAAGCCTAAAATGAAAATTCCAGCCACACATTCTTAACAGAGAACTTAAAGCCCTACACTGTGTCTCTGTTCCTCCAAACATCGAAGAGCTCTGAGTGCTTTGGCAGTTTGACACTGCATTAGAAGCAATGTTTTTACTCAGAATAACATCACATTAGGGTGGGCAAAAAATGACTTTTTTTTATTTTGATGATGGATATTGCCAAAAATGTGCCACTGGGGGAAAAAAGTGCATATAAAAAATGTGAAATTTTTTGGTTTAGTTCTTGTTTTGCCGCAATTGCGTTGAAGTTCGGAAAAAATGCAATTTTTTGAGATTTTTAGCAAATTATTTTAAAAAAATATTTTTTTAGTTTCGACAATCGGTAAGGCGGAAAAGGTGCCATCAGGGGCATAAAATTCACTAAAAAAGTTTTTGAGGATAGATAAATTACTTTTATCAAGATCGTTACTTTTAGACATCCATCAAAATTCCAATTTGTATTTTTCTGAAATCTTTTACACAATAAATATGACATTATTTTTCCCATTTTTTGAAAAAGTTATCCAAGTTGAAGATTTATACCCTTACAGTAGTGGCCAAAAGTAGTGGGGCACATACAATACAAACTTTGCAGAATGTCTCGAGAAAAAAGTATTAATTGTCACATAAACTGTCTGCTTCAGTTGTCATTTTCCAATGAATATTTACCCATTGAAGCTGGTTGCACAAAAATGTACCAATGACGAAAAAATTATAACTTGCCTTGACACTGCTCTATCAGTCTAACAGCTGTGCATTAGTAAATAATTACAGAAAAGGGAAAAAAAATATATAATTTCTGTATCCTTGTTGAAAATGACAAATCATTAGCATGCCTCTTCCATCAATAAGTAAAGGGTAAGTTTTGCAGTTATTTTACTAATTTCAAAAACGTTTTGAGATGGAATCATAATTGAAAAAGTCTACTTGATAGAAATATGCTTTTAAAAAGTTGTTTTTGTGTTTTTTTTTATCATGTTGTAAATTCTCTTTCACTTTTAATGGTAGAAAAATGTACCAACTGGCGAATAAGTACTCAGTCTTGCTTGGAACAAATAGAAGCACCTCAAATAAAATTTGAAAAATTAGGGATATTTTATTTACATTTGTTTTTTGTATTTTAATATTGTGGTTAATTTGCAAAACAAAGTTTATATTTAAAGTAATAAGTTCAAAATTATAGCTTTTTCAACCTCTTAGAAGTCTTCACAATTTTTGACTTTCAACAAAACTTGAAAAGATTTAGAAATCTCAAAATACGACATGGTAAATTTTTCTAGTCCTCGTTATGGATATCATGGACACAAATATTTTATTAATATTTGTGCTGTTTCCATAATATTATGAAGAAAGCCAATTTTATTCAGTAATAAGCTAAGGATGTTGTCCTTATCATGCAAACTTTAATATCATGCAAAGCTATATATGGTTTAGGCAAATGATGTACTTGGATTGTTACAATAATACAAAGCATTAGACCAGCATTTCGCAACCTGACAAATGGCTTTTATTGGATGTCTGTGTATCCATAGGCTCACAATTGTTTTGCATTGAAAAAGGCTTTCCTTGTAACGCCGAAACACGATATTCATTGCCTTCCATGGTATGTACTCTTTGTGGCAACCTCAGTGCTTTAATCGATTTTTTTAAAAATTCACATTAAAGAAATTTTCTTAATCAACTTCTTTAAAAGTCATTTGTTCTAAATTTAATACTCACTATCTAAGTGTCATATTTAACTGAATATTGAAGAAGCTAAATTTTTGAAAAACAAATTCTCTATTGATGCATAATACAAGCAATAAGTACAAACAATACTGCAAGAGCCACCACAGGTGTTATTCCTTTATTGTACACTGCTTCAACAGATCTTTTTTTGGCTTTCATATTTTTTTTGCAGGAATTGCAAGAGAATAATAAAGAAATATCATGCTCTCAGTTGAAAGTTTTTCCTGCTTTTTAATTATCAAATGTAGACATCTCAAAAAAACTTCGAGTTAAGAGAAGTAAACTTCGAGATATGGAGAAAATTAACATAAAATTGAAGACAAAGGGATCGTATCTGATAAGAAATTCGAGTTACAGTAATATTCGAGTTATTGCAAATTGACTGTAATTTCTATGGCAAAAGTTCTTTCCCATAAAGTTTGTTTAAAGAAAATCTGTCAATTTGTTCGGAATTTGTATATGCCTTAAACTTCAGCATTGCCTTAATTATAAATTCTATTTAACAGTTCAAAACTGAATAAAAAATTATTTAAGTAAGCAATTTAAACATGAGAATGAGGTGTCATGGCTGAGACCTTTTGAAAAAAAAATGGTTGTTCAAACAAAACTATTTCCTCAAGAGTTATTAGGGGGTATAGCCAGACAGACCAACAGATACACAATTCCCCACCTCACAATACTTTCAAACTTTATTTTTTAATTATAAGTTAATTACTCAATTTGTTTTGGGTTTTTGTACTTAACAATATTTTTACGTACAGTAAGCCATCTTTCAAGCTTTTCTTTTTCTTAGAAACAATTACAAGAAAGTAAGTTAAAAGAAGGAAGGGAAAGAAACTGCTCATACAAAGGAACAAAGGAAAAAAATGGCAAGAGAAATTATTACGAAAAATGTTCGAGGATTAAACAGAGAATTATTTTTGTTACTTTAACTGTCAAATAATCTTTTAGAGCTGAAAAGAATAAGTTGAGATTCAATTTTTCAAATTTGCTAAATGATATGAAATATCATAATATAATAATGTATACTCACTAAAGATTTTGGTCTTATCTCAGAAAGGGAATATAATTCATTACATGTAGTCAGGTCTCCAATGATCACATCAATAACGCTTCCAACTGGATATTTCTTTATCAAGTTTTTCGAATATTTACACTCAGAGCAGTCATGGATACAGTCATGTAGTTCAATTTTACCATTAAGCATCCGTCCAAAGTTTATAAGCAGATTACTATTTGACACTGATCTCACAAATCCTTTAGCTGAATCTCCAATTTTTACATTATCAACTGTTACTTCTGGACAAAATGTCTTTGTGTTGATACAATGCTGTTTATACAACCTAAATAGACAATAACAAGATGAAGTTAACTATTATGTAAGTTTTTAAACAAATATGAGATGAGAAAAATAACTTGTGTGTAAAATAACCTCTATATTAGTAACATAGTTATGCTTTTAAGAGTATCAAATACATTTGACACAAAAGCTTTGCTGCATAAATGAACATGTAGTTCGCTTATAAATAAACAAGCTAATATTCCAACAGACAAACATTGATTTTGTAATATCAGTAATTTCAATTTTTATCCATTTGCTTATTCTTCAAATTATTACACACAAACAAATAACTTAAAACAAAATTAATTTTTGGAAAGTAAAAAAAGAACTTTTAACATCATGAAAAAGGCAAATTCATTTTCTATACTTGGGTAATTTCTAAATTCACTCACACTTTCAATATCTATGCATTATAAATACATGGAAAAAATAACTTAGGATTGAATTACATTAACATTACATGAAATAGGAAATTTTAAATCCGAGTAAGTAAGGAAAAAAATTGAAACAACATTTACATATTTTTAGTCAGACCATTTAATGAGCCTCTATTTTTCAATTTTCCCTATTTTAGAATTCTATCTTATGAGTAAGAATATTTAGAGGTCTCACTGAGAAAATAATCTTTTAAAAACAAAGTATATTTGCTGTTTGACAAAGTTTTTATAGCAACCAAAAAGCTTCTATCCCCTATTCATTATATAAAACTATTTTCTTAACCCTCTATAATGCTCCATGAAAACAAAAAGTGGTTTTTACTCGTATCCTTGAAACTTACCAACATTACCATTTTTCATATTTCACCTACCCTCTAGGATTTATGTCTAGTCAATCCTCTCACAACTGCTTTTCCAAACTTGCTGTCCTGTTTTCACCTTAATAGTTCTTGAACTTCAATTAAAAGCATAAATGTCTTCTAAACAGTGGGCTCCAACAAAACGTAAGACTTTTCGAGAATAAATACAGAAGGTACAAGTCTATGTTCCTTAACCCATTAATGCCTAGCGTCCCTTTTTAGGGACGGTCCGAAAAGTGTGTCTGAATTTTCCAAAAATGAACATTTTAACCAAATAATTGTGTTCAATTATTACTTTGGTATTGCTTCAATTCTGTATTAACAGATTGCAGCACATAACCGCTGTAAAGTGTGATCTGTAGCCATTTGATTATGATCTTTATCAAAAATTACATCGTTCGCAATCTCAAGAACAAAAAGCTAAGTTTTTAAAGTTATTAACAAGTAAATCTATCTGTGTTTGATATATGTGCTACTTTGATCGATGTTTTAGTTTACCTTTTTTTGCAATTTTGTAAATTTTAGATTTTTTTAGGATTTTATAGCAATTTAAGAACGTCCCTAAAAAGGGACGCTAGGCACCAAAGGCTGCATTGTTTAACCGTTGCTGATTTCTTGCTTAGAATCTATAATTTATATCAAAGAAGTTAGTAAATGTTTTTAGACTGAAAAACAGATAATAATTGTCATTTTTAAAACTTATTTTATTTTCAAAATCTAATTAAATTAAATTAATTAATATATATAAACTTAATTATACAATGTTCTTAAATATTTTCTCTTCTTTTTTTTAATTCCAAAAAATACTCAAGGTACATTTTGAAAGAAAGCTATTTCAAAAATGTAATTCTTTAAAACACTAATTATTCCTTATATTTCATTACTTTTTCATAATGCATTTAGGTGTTTATTATTGTTTAGTCTGACTGTTGGGGGGGGGAGGGGAAGAAGCCCTAAGCTGTTTCAGAAGCTTAGCATTTCACCTTGATGAAGAATTCAAGGATTGCATATGTGTCTGTTGTTTGGAAAGGGGGGGGGGGGTTGCAGATTTAATTTCAGAATTCCTTGAGCATTCCAATTTTGATCTCTACTGTGAGAATTTATTTACTTCTCTTGCGCTCATACGTGATTATTTGTCTCAGCAAGGTTTTGTGCAAGAATCGGATTAAAAAATGCTCATGAACTGAAGTTACGTTGTTCAAAAAAGAAAAGAGAAGAAGTTTTGAATAAATGTCGATGACAGGTAAAATAATATTACGTTGGTTCGGTGGAATAATAGCAATGTCCTAACTATTGCATTGAATCTTCATGGAGTTTATCCTATTGTAAAGGCTAAGCGATTGTCCAACAGCGAAAAGAAAGTAATTGAAATTGATGAACCAAATATATATGGTTGCTCAATACAAACGTTGCATAGGGAAAAAGATCCCATGCATCAAATATCGGGAACTACCGGTTTTTGATCCACTAAAAAATGGTGGTAGCCGCTCTTCATTTTTATTTTAAAAGCTGCTGTACAACATGCATTGAGCTCAAGAGAGTTGAGTTAGGTATTATGGGGCTAGTTGTTATATTGTTTTAAATAAGACTCAGATAAGATGTGCCTATTGAAGTAAAATACCTTAACGGAATGCAGCAAATGCAATACGTAGGTTTGCAGAACAAATGTTTTGCTGACTTTCATACTCAACAACACCAATATTTCCTTGTTCTCTGAATCTACTTCCCAGTTTATGTTAATTGCTGCTTTTATTTCTTCTTATAAATTGTCATTTTCAATATTACATCGTAGGCAGAAAAAAAAATTTGGTAAAAATGTATGTACCCTCTGGTGCCTAGCGTCCCTTTTTAGGGACGATTTTTCTTTCTTAAATAAAAAATTTATTTTTTACATGATAATTTTTTAACTATTTTTCCTGTCCATTAAACACTATTTGTAACCAGTATACAAAGTATCGTTGAAAAATAAAATGTCAGGCATTAATGGGTTAAAATTATTCCTAAGTGTAATAATATTATGAAAATTCAAACTAAAAAGAATAAACAATTTTTTTTTATATCAACTAAACAATTTGTTTCAACTATTAGCTAAAATTATAAGCAGAAGCACTGGTAAATCAGCCTTTTCAAAATAAGCTTCAAAATAAAATTAAAAATATTACAGAAAATAGGCTATGGGGAACCTTATGATTAGGAGAGCACATTCAAGATTAGAGGATCTCAGGTTTGATGTATAAGGCCATATATATATATGTTGGAGCCCAACTGTGAAATCAGCCAATGTCTGAAAAAAATGCTCACAAGACGATGTGAATGGGTCACTGAGAAGTGCACCAGGTAAAAAATTACACTTCATCAAAGAATAAAGAAATAGCAGCTCATCTATGAAAACTGCAGAAAACTAAAAAACAGTATGATGCAGTAATTGTTTGTGATATTAAAAAGTTAATATAAAAAATTACAAGTGGTGACCAAATCATAAAATATTTTATCACACTGAAGAAGTTTTAAAAGTTACGTTCAAAGCTCATATAGATTTGAAGCACAGTATTTTTTAACTGAAAATTTAATACATATAGTTAAAGCGACTTGTCAGCCTTTTAAATCCTTTTATTAAATTGAAATGATACATTTTCTGATATTTAACTGGCTAAATTATAGATGAGAGGGGTATTTCCACCATCTTCTAAGGTGAAATCAGATTTGGTTCATTACTGATTTCACTGATTTGTCCGATTGAGAATCCATAAAATTCATGTACACAAATTTCAAAATAATGTAACATTTTTGACATGGCATCTTTGTCAGTGACCAATACCTATTGCGAGGCAATCTGATTTTGGAATTGGGTTTCACAGGGCTCCCAACACATTTTAGCTAATGAAAAGGGTAAAAGAGGACCGTTTTCAGTTAAAAAAAGGACTAAAGAGGACTCTTCAATATTAAAAAGAGGACTTAGGAGGACCATTCATACTAAACCCAGGAATGCATCAAAAAGCAAATTAGTTGCCTAATCCATGAAACTAATTTGCAAATTAACTGCAACAATGATGTTTAATGATAGTTTCTTCATCAGCTCTATCTTCTGAACGACTGACTTTTCAAAATTAGAGAATGAAATGTTCATTCCAGTGAGCGATTACTTATTTTTTATAATTGAATAATTACTAACACAAATATTTGGATGAGGAGGCGGTGATGACACAATCACCTTATGTAACTAACGATCTTATAACCCCTATTTAAACACCAATGCACTAACTTAAAAAGTAATTTTTGAAATGATGGAATTAACTGCTTTAAAATTTAATTTAGTATTACTCATTATTGCATACCATCTTGTGTTTAAAAATATTCATTATTTATAATTTTATTCAGCAGCTTTTTTGGTAGAGGCAAACTTCAGAGTTATTTTAATTGAAAAATAAATTTTTCTACCTATTAATGGGTGAAAATTAGCTGATTATTTTTAATCAGCTAAGTGGCCGATGAATCGGTGCGTTCATTAAAAACATTTTACATACGTATATAGTTACCACAGTTAAATAAATTAAAGAGCTAAAGTCAAGTTACAAAAACAATAAAAATAAACTGCTACAATATAACTTTAAATAAGAAGATTTAAGTTAAAATAGTAATAAACACAAGTTAAAATAGTTCTCAAAATTCAGAATAAATGAAATATTTACAAGATGCAGAAAGATTGGAATCCGATACACTGCATCCAGTTTTTGGCGAAGCATGCACACGGTATTGGTAAAAAGATTTTTACTAAATGAGCTATTACCTAAAATTCAGTTGAGTGAAAATCTTAAATACAGTCAATTCGCGATAACTCGAAGTCCGATAACTCCAATATTACTATAACTCGAATTTCTTATTCGGTCCCGATCCCTTTATCTTGATTCTATGTAAATTTTCCTCAATATCTCGAAGTTTACTTCTCTTAACTCGAAGTTTTTTTTGAAGTGACTAAACATTTAATAGTTAAAAAGCAGAAAAAATTTCAAGTGAGAGCATGAAATTTTATTAATTTTTCTCTTGTGTGTGGGGGGCGGGGATTCACTCGGGGAAAATCGGAATCCTTACAGACGCATAGTGGCTCTTGCTATATTATTTGCACTTATTGCGTCCGTAAGGAATTTTATTTGCCAAAAGTTTTGCGTCTTCAATCTTCAATTAATCGTGACAGTGGCATAGTGATTATTAAATTTAAAACAAATAACTTTTAAAGCAGTTGATAAAGAAAATGTCTTTAATGTGAATTTAAGAAATGTGATTAAAACACTGAGGTTTGCAACTAAGAGAAGACACAAACCATGGAAGAAAATGAATCTCTTGCCAAGGAAGAACGATATGTGAAAAAGCGAATGACACGATATGTGAAATATTTACCGTTGTTTAAATTACAAAACTGCTCAAGCTGCTTAAAATGACGGATTATACCACAAAAATGAAACATGTCTCAAAAGAAGGATTTCTTTTTCTTTTTTTTTTTAACATTTTAATTCAAATAGTGTATATTTTAACTAATTAAACTTGTCAGTTATCTATACATTAATTGAATATTCTAAGTTTTTATCATTAAAATGTTGGAAATCGAAACTAATGATAAGTCGAACTTCCGATAAGTCGAAGTTTTTTTCGGTCTCTTCGAATTCGAGTTATCGAGAATTGACTGTATTTCAGTTACTGCAATTTATCACGTTTTACACTGATCTTCAAGAGAGGACTTTTCTGGAGAAAGAGTACGTAAAAAATTTGGAGAAACTGGGCGGAGGGGGGAGCGCACTTGGCAGCGGTGTAAAAAATGATTACTGAAACTTGAGACTTAAAAAAAGAAAAAAAAAAAGCCGGGTATTTTTGCCAAATCTAACTAATGATATTTTAAGGGTTTGCAGAAAATTTCTTTGAAAAATTTTTTTGAAAGCGCAAGAAAAACATATTTAAGCAAAACAATCCTCTTCACAAAAAGTGAAAAAAGAATAAAAACAAAAAACCTTAAAATAAAACTTAAATTAAGTAGATTAAAGAAAGAACAAGTCAAAATAGCTCTCAACTTTCAAAATAATCGAAATATTTACAAGATGCAAAAGGATTGCAAACTCGGAAACTGCGTGCAATTTTCGGCAAAGTTCATGCACGATATTGGTACGTCTTGAAAAAACTAAGTAAATGAGTTCTTGATATCTAAAAAATAACTAAACAAAAAGTTTTTAAATAAGGCAGGTATACGGCAAAAAACGGATCGAACGGGCGGTGTGGGAGCATTACCTAAATCTCGTCGCTCGCGCACCAACCACTCACCGCCCCCCCCCGCCGCCCCCTCCCCACCGCTTATAGGAGGAGGGCCCAAGGGCCGAGTTCCGCCTCCATTAAAAAAAAAAAAGAAGGAACAAGAGGAATTATTTTTAGAAACTTAATTTCGATTTATTTATTCGCCCCCCACTCTTCCCCCCCGATTTCCCTTATTCCGATTTTTCCTTTCTTTTCCTCCCCCCGCCCGTTCGATTTTTTTTTGTATCCTAGTTTCTCCAATATTTCTCGCTTTCTCCTGCCCCGACTCCCCTTCCCCCCCCATTTCCTTTTCGATTTTTTTATTCCTCTTCCTCGATTCCTTCCTACTGTATTTCCCTCCCCCCCTTTCTTCCATATTCCTCCCTATTTTCGATTTTCTCCTGTTTTCTCCCTCTCTTCCTCGCCTTTTTATTACCCCTCGTGATTTTTTCGATTTTCCCCTTTCCCCCCCCCTCCTTTTTCCCCTTCACCATCCCCCCCCCCCCCCCATTCCCCCCCGTATTCTTCCCGGGGGGGGGAGGGGTGGGGGGGTGGGGGGGGGGGGTAGGGGGGGGGGGGGGGGGGGGGGGGGGCTCCCCCGCCTTTCCGATTCCCTTTTCCCTCCTTGTACCTCTTTTCCCTCCATCCCCCTTTTGTTTCGATTTCCACCCCCCCCTCCCCCCTTTTCCCTCACCTTTTCCGCCACTCCCGTCCCTTTCGTTTATTCCTCCCCCCCCCACCCCCTTTCCCTATTTTCCGCCGCCATTCCCCCACCCCCCCTCTCTTTTTTGTTTCCTCCCCCCCCCCCCTATTTCCTTCGAGTCCCTCTTCCCTCCCCCCCCCCGCTCGTCCCCTTTCTCGCCCCTCTCGATTCCCTGTCTCGAATTCGATTTTTCCTCTATTTTCTCCTTTTCCTTCCCTTTTCTTCCTTCGCTTTGAACGATGTTTCCCCCCCGCTTCTCCCCGATGT
Organism: Uloborus plumipes; assembly: GCA_038373865.1. Taxonomy (NCBI): domain Eukaryota; kingdom Metazoa; phylum Arthropoda; class Arachnida; order Araneae; family Uloboridae; genus Uloborus; species Uloborus plumipes. Next base: position 20,581 of record JAXGGA010010201.1, read on the forward strand.
CTCATGTCCCCCTATTTTTCCCCTCCGCCCCTTTATTCCTTTTCCATTCCCCCCCTCATTCCCTCTCCCCCTCCCCCCCTCCCCCCCTCTTTTCGATTCCCTTCCCCTTCCCTCCCCCTCCGCCCTGACCTCCCCCTTTCCTCCCTTTTCCCATCCCCGCCCCCTTTCCCCCCCCCTCGATTCTCCTTTCTTCCCCAGACCTTTTTCCCCCCCCTCTCCTTATGTTTTTTCCTCCTTATTTCCTTATTCCCGCCTCCCTTTTCCTCCGTTTCCCTTTTTGTCCTCTCTCCCTCCCATTCAATCCCCTTTCCACTTCCTTTTTCGATTTTCCCTGCCCCCCCCCCTTCAACGAACATAACCCCCCCCCCCCCCCAAAAAAAAATCGCGCGTGAGAGGTGGGAGAGGAGGGGGTAGTGGGGGCGGTGGGGGGGGGGGGGGGGGGGGGGGGGGGGCTCTGGGCGCGGGAGCGGGAGCGGGGGGGCGGGGCAGAGGGGGAGGCGTGGGGGGGGGGGGGGGGGGTTTGGGGAGGGGAGAGGGGGGGGGGCTGCTAGGGGGGGGGAAAATGAATGCTTTGGAGAAAATTTTACTAAATCTTGAGAAATTAAAATTAAAAAAAAAATAGAAAGAGAACATCGAAAATTTTTTGCCGTTTTTTTTTTTCAATATTTTGTATTTTTGAAATAGTTTGTAGCAATGTATCTTGCAAATTCAGCTATAAAAGAAGGTTCAAGTTCTGAAAGAAGAAGACCATACTTAAGTAAACCAGGAAATAGATTTATAAAAATTAAAAATAATAGGAGAAACTCCGAGGGAGAAAAAGTTACTTCGCATAGCGATCCGCTGATTTTTATAAATAGCAGAAACGGCGACAAACTTGAAATTTGTTACTTCCGTGTGATCAACGTTGTCAACGATAAATCGCTAACTAATAAATTTTCAAATATCTAGTACAATTACTATCCTTTTGATAAATAATAAGAAAAGAAAACAGGCGAAAATAATATTTTTATTTGTATTAACACTGTCCAGGGAATCGGAATAAAAAATTACAAACATTGGTGTTTACAATGTGAAAAAAAATGGGGCGCTGTCTGAGTCACAAAATCAAAATTGCATTTGATTTAATTTTCGGTGCAAAAAGAAAAAGATTGTTCATGTGAGTCGCAACATCGTTCTTATTAGCGTCTTTTTCCTTGCCTCGAGGGAGGGGGAAGGGTTTGGACAGTCCATATCCCAAACCTTTACAAACTTGGGGTCTGGTGTTCCATAGAAAATATTGGTAACATTCATGCATTTTCAACCTTGACGTAACTCTCCGCTTACAACACCAAACTAACACCACTCCGTCCTCCAACAAAAAACCAACTTCACTTTCAAACCACTCAACCACACTCGTTGGTTTGTCACATTCGTTGTGGGGGGGGGAGGGGGGGGGGGGGGGGGGGGGGGGGGGGCTGGGGGGGGGGGTGGGGGGGGGGGGGGGCTTGCAAAATTTTCAAGGCATGCGAAATGGGTTGTAAGAGGAGTTAATGACCGGGGACAATCTGAAGGCGAAATAACCTTGGAAAACCAGGTTCAATATAAGACTGAGGCAGCTTTGTGCATTTTAACATCTGTTTAGAGGAAGGACAAAACATAATAAAGGAACACAAAAAAGTTGGATTTTTTTAAGTAAAAATAATGTTAATTAGCGGGACAATTGCGGATACAAAATGAATGTTTATTAATCATTAAAAAAAAAACGCGGTCTAAAACGGAAACGGGACTTTACCCTTTTACCTTACTTTCTAAAAAAAAAAATATAAACTTTACTCTAAAAAAAAAAAACAAAACGGGACTTTGGGACGGGAAAGTAAAACGGACCATTTGGGTTGGGAGCCCTGGTTTCAAAATATCTAGGTATGTAAATGTTTATTGGCTTGAAAAACGGGTCTCACGACTTAAAAAGAGAGGTTAAATAACCAGCAAAAGGGGGGCTAGAATTTAAAAAATGTTGATGTTGAACATCAAAGTTTTCAAAAAAAAAAATGAAAAATCACAGGCTTTAGAGTGGGAGGTCAAAAAACGCTATCATAAAAATGAAAAGAACATTCTGGTCTTAGATTTTTTCCAAAAGTAAAAATGCTTTAAGATGTGCCTACACAGAACTGTTGGCATTCAAATTGTACTAAAAAATACAAATAAATGATGGAATGGGCACGAGCAAGCAACAGCTCTGCTGCTGGGCTCAGTTAGGAGAGGGCTGGGTTCCTTTAAAGGAGCCGGTCAATCAAGATAAATGGTAACCTTTTAAAATTGTAAACCCAACCTTAACCAAACTCTCCACAACTCAAACCCTCTCTAAACTCTCCTTGCCTCATTACATACATTACAAACCAATTATACACAAAATAAGCCAAAAAACAGCCTCTTTTTGTAACTGTTTCAAGTAGCCAAGCTGTTCTCAAGTTCAAAAGTGCACCCCACTAAAAACCTACAAACCCTCATAACTATAGCGATAACAGTAATGTTTCTTAATTTCCTGATTAGCTAGATATTTGAATAGTTTAAAATTTAAAAAAATAAAACAATGTCTCCCTAGTCCTTGCTTGTCCTTGCTTTCTATGCAAAAATTAAAAACAACCAGTAATATGTTTTCCTTTCGAATTAATTTAAAATTACTGAAAATCATTGTCTGCTGGTCTCCAATCATGTCCGTCTCCTCTTAACATCTCCTCAATCTCCTTCTATCTTTCGTCGTTCGAACTCGATGAATCAGTCCTCAGGTAATCAATGATCTCCCCTGTGCTGAAGACTATGCATACTAAGCACTAGAGAGCACAAGGCTAGAGCAAAAGTCAAAAAGGAGCAATACAACAGGGCAGCACAGGAAAAAACCAAGCACAGTTCCTCCCTCCCAGCAACAGCAAGCAGTTCCCCAACAACGCTTTTATAACAGGCAAATCAAATATTAACACAGGCAATTAAAAAATAAAATATTAATAAGGGCAAGCAGCAAACAGAAGACAGCAGGCCAGAAAGCAGTTCCCCCAAACCTTTTAACATGAAACCCATGATGATGGTAAATTTTATTAATTTTAAAACATGGGCAATAATATGCATAAAAATAATGGGCAGTAGGGGGGGGGGGGGGGGGGGGGGGGGGGGGGGGGGGGGGGGGGGGGACGGGGGGGGGGGGGTGGGGGGGGGGGGGGGGGGTGGGGGGGGGGGTGGGTGGGTGTGGGGGGGGGGGGCGGGAGGGTGGGTGGGGGGGGGGGGGGGGGGGGGGGGGGGGGGGGGGGGGGGGGGGGGTGGCGGGGGGGGGGGGGCATCTTAGATCATGCATTAAATTTACTTGGCATGTTTATTTGGGTTATGAGACTCCCTTTTTTATTTTTAAAAGTTTAACCAAAGATAACAATCGTAACAACCCCATGAAGTCAATACATGTAAATAATGCCCCATGTCTGTCCCCAATAACCTGTAAATATGTGTGGTATTGCATATGTTGTGCGCAAATGAAGACATTGCGGTTGCGCTCAATGTTTTCTCTTGATAACTTAAGGTGCTGCTTGAAAGAAAAAAATTTTATTAATAGCTGAGTGTAGGTGGTGTGAGGTAGGGAGTGTGGGAGTTAATATTAATGGCCCAAAACTATTTAGTCAACTATTGAGTGACCACCCCCCAGACCCCACCGCCGACCCCCCCCAAACCCGCCCCTCCCCCCACCCCTACTGACCTCCCATGGGTGTCTTTTTCCGTCTTTCCTAAATGGGGAGGAGGAAATGTTTGCTTGCGTGAAATCGCCGTTCACCACCGCACCCTGAGCACAACCAAAAAAAATTCCCACCACACCCAGGTAAGACAGAGAGTGGGGCGGGCGTCGAAGGGGGGCGCAAGGTCCACCCCAGCGTCCACCAGACCCAGCACCAGCTTTCGTCGTTCGATTCGATGGAGGGGGCGGGGGGGGGAGGGGAAAGAGGGGTGGAGGAGCTTATTACTAGCATAAAATTACATTCAACAAGCATCCGAGAGAGAAAACACAATCCCCAAATGACATTACAATTACATTAGCGAGAGGAAAATACATAATATCAAATTAAAATACGGCCAAATAATTGTGTGAGTGATAACACAAACAAAACCCAAAATTACACAACCACTACAACACGACAAACCAAACAAGAGGCAAAGGGAGCAAGGGCGAGAAAGCACAAGAGCCAAGGGCCCCCCCCCCCATCCCACCACCCCACCCGGCGGCACCATTTTATTTACCACACCAAAAACCTCCATCCCCCCCACACCACAACTCTCACATCCACCCCAATGACACCCCAACCAACCACCTCCACATCCCACCAAAGCCAATGCCTAAAAAGGATGGCGACAGCGCGACTCTCATACAAGAATCCATGTAGAACCTGGGGGTGAGCCGCCGGCGGTTGTAGCACATCAAAAACCACATGCCAAGAGTTTAGCATGCAGCACACCCCCCACGAACTCACTACAACCAGACCAAAAAGTGTGACCAATCAGTCCCAAACTGTACGGCGCGTTTGACTTGTTTGCACCCCGCAAGCCCTCACACACCTTTTTTTATTGAAAATGAAGTCTTATAAACACATACGCATTTGTAGACGCACACATGGCAATTGTGTAGCAGCGCAGGTTTATTATGGGTTAGGGGTTTTATGGGGTTGAGGTAATTCGGCTACCTTTTTGAATAAGTAATCTTTGATATCGTTAAAAAATAAAAAAAAAAAAAAAAAGATTTGCTTTTTTGGTTTTTTGGTAGGGTATTTTTAGGAGACTTTTCTTTTTCTTTTTTCTCATTTTTTTTTTTTTCCCCTGTTCCCCCCGTTTTGTGAGTAATGCTGACCTAACCCCTGGCACAACAACGAACCAGAATATTCAAAACACAACATTTAAGACGAGAGTAATTTACAATTGATTAGAAGTGTGAGGGGCCACTCGACCTGGCGAACAAAATTTTCGAAACATACACGGGAGGTGTCAAAAAAATACAAAACAGAAAATTGTGCAAGGAAAAAAAAAATTATATTCTGAAGTCTAACTCGTAATGCAAATTATACATAAAATGCTTTTTTATGCTAAAAACATTGTGGAGTATGTAACATTTGAGAATAAAAAACATGAATGATTTTTTTCGTGATCAATAAAAAATTTCATTTTTAAACTTGGACAAAATTATAAGGACAATTAATGTTTCGACCTCATACCTACTAATAATAAATAATTTTCACCTTCTTTTCAACCACTTTTATCAATCTTGTTGTCATGGAGTTTGACAGTATCTTCAGAATATTTTTGGAACTTTTTTTTCCCCCAAGTTTTTCAATAGAAGTCATAAGTTTCTGTTTATTTTGATATTGGATGATATTTTTATACATTTCATGGACTAGAATACCACAGATTTTCCACGGGATTTAGATCGTGGCTTTTGGAAAAGCCAGTCAAGTAGTTTTACAAAATTATCCTCAACCCAAGATTTTAAAGCTTGAGAAACATGCAGCGAAGCACTATCCCCCTGAAATAATTAGTCTCTGCACGTAATTAGCGGTCCATTTGGTACAAGATTATCTCTCAGTATATCAATATAGCTCTCAGAATTCATTCTGTCTTCTACAAAAACTGGGAATAGTTCTATCTTATGCAAAACTTCCCCATACCGTCAATGAACCACCTCGAAATGTACGCTTTGAAAATTTTTCTTTTTCTTTATGGGGATTACGCCAGAAATAGTGAAAAACGTCTGGTCCATCCAATTTGCACATTTTCTCATCAGAAAAGACAGCAACAACCTATCCCCCCCCCCCCCCCGTAGTGCTGCATTTTTTGACCGACTGCACTCCCAATCTCTTTTGAACTTTTGTAAGAGGCTATCGTGACTTTAGTTTTTCATAATGAAACTTTATCCATTTTATAAAACACGTTGGACAGTTCGACTACTGCACGATAAGTTTAATTTCTGTCGATGTCCGGTTTTTGGAGCAAGCTGGCCTTATTGTCACTCTTTTTACACAATCAGAAATAGAAGCTGGTCTATCTATGAGCCTCTGCTCTCCGTATTTGCCAGGGTTTTTAAGGAAATTTTATGTAACCGTTTTTGATCTATTCAGCTTTGTTCAATTTGATGTGCAGTTAGTTCTAAAGTTTTTAAAGCAACCACTTTCCAATTCTCAAACTTCGAAAGTTTAGCCTAGTGGCATAACTGCAAAAATAGAATGCGAGGATGCCAATCGCTTACTAAGCATTTATATCGTTAAGGAGTGCCTTGTGCAGAGCAAAAACATACAAATTTTGTTTTTCAGAACTCAAAAATATAGTTGTCCTTATAATCTTGTCCAAGTCATATGGGCTGTCCAAAATGCATTTTATGAATATGAATTCCCCATGTATTTACATCAAAACTGATTAAAATACTCCTCATTTACCAATAGTTAATGCCATAAAATTTGCTTAATGTTCCAGGCAACGGTTGCCAAGATTTGACAATTTTCCCTTTGTCCTTGTAATTTTGGCCACCAGTGTATCAGCTTCAAAATACACAATAGTAAGTTACTTCTGATGATGGAGAGTGTTGTTCGGACCAGAGGACGCTTTTTCAATTTAAGTATTAAAAACTCAATTTTGGACAATGTTCAATTATGTGGAAATCTGGGGCAGCAAGCCCCATATTTTCTTTCCTAAAATCTCAATTATTGGCTACTTTGATGAAGTTAAGGGGCGACAATTGGTTCTGGACCCGCCTCCAAAACTTTCTCAAAATTAACTTCTAAGAACCAGAGTTTGCCAAAGCAGGCTCATCCCGAAAAAACTTACCCGGGTTCTTTTGTGGGGGCCCACTCGAAAAAATTCACAACGTCGGTAAAGTGTTTTTTTTTTCAAAATTAATTGCATTTTAAAGACATTTATTTTAGAAACAAACTAAATATATTATGAATATTTTGATCAATACTAAGCCTAGAAATTCTTATTGATCAGTTTAGTAATAGTATTTAGTTTGTTACAATATTTAGTTTTGGTCAGTACCTGGTCCAGAAATTGCCATCTTCTGCTCCTCACAACTTATTAGGTATTAGAAATAAAACTACATGTGAATTTCACTCTATTTGTTTGTTTTTTAATACTTAGAAGATCAAAATAATTATTCCATTCTATCAATTTAATTCAATGTCAAAAATATACTATCAATTTAAACAATTCAATGGAGTCCCTTCATGCAATGTCACAGGTCGCGTTAGGTCACATGTCAACTATGAAGCCGATGTAAGCAACGGGGATGAAGCGTTGAAAGCATTACTGAAGAACTGTTCTTTTTCTTAACAAAATGTGTTGTTGTGGATGCACCAAGGTAGCAATTGAAGTCAATTGCAAAGGGAAATTATTTTTCATATTTCCTCATATAAATAAGGATCATTTAAAACTTTTGTTCATAAAAATAAAATGAGAAAACTTACGGCCAAAAAACATTTTTTTTTTGCAGATTATTTCGATGAAGAATGCTTTAAGTGTCAAAATTTCACCAAAAGAGTACAAATAAAACAAGGCGGTATTTTTACAAAAAAAAATTTTTAAGAAAGAAAAGAAAAGGAGAGTTTTAAAGTATTTAAATGCTTCAGCGAGTCAAAGTGCTGCTTTTTTTTGGGAGAGGGGGATTAAATTGTTTCCCCCAAATGTTTTCATAAATTTTACACAACATTGAAATATATGAAACCCCTACCTAATGCAAATCAACCAACGAAGCTCTACAGATAAGTTGCAGATTAATAAAGTAGTTAACTTTTTTTTTAATGTCCACGTAAGTTTAAAAAATAGTTTTTCTTTTCTTCTTCTTGCAAAAAAAAAAAAAAAATCAATGTAGCATTTCTTTTCATACAACTTTTCCTAACAGGTACATAAATATACAACGCAGAACAATAGAAGTTTTTCAAAAATTACACGGAGGAAAAAGTCCACGTAGTTTATTGTCTTTATTTATAACTATTATTATTTGTTATTATTTTTATATTATTTTCATTCTTTTACATTTCATTAAAAAAAAAGCATATTTCGGCCAAATCTTCATTTTACTACTTCCTTTACAATTCAAAATTTATACATATAAACATGTAGCATAAATGAATTTTTAGTGTATATGAATATTTCTCTGGCCAATATTTAAAAGACCTGGGTCTTACCGTTGCTCTGCGGAGAAAATATACTTTAGTTAAAATATAAGTTGAAAAAAAAATATAAATCTTCTGTTTCAAAGAAAACTAATTATTTCAACTGTTATTTTGTAATATTAATTTTAAAGCATTTATTTTGCTATTAACCACTCTAATAAAATATTTTTTTCTTGTAAAGCAGTTACATGTTGAGAAACTGGAAATTTATTTAGCAATGTTTTCATCCCATTATTATGCTAACATTTTTCTCAGCAGTAACGTACATAGACTTCGGTACGCTCCCTCGCAATATCTGTACGTGTCCCTTCTCACCCCAAGCAAACTAATTTTGATCGGCCAACTCCAGTTAAAACTCAATACGAAAGCATGTTAACAGAATAGCAATCATAGCCGACACGTGACATCCTGTGTGCGGCCCTCTAGCGGTGAAGGGACTCCATATTACAATGATGTTTCCAAACTTGCGGAATAAGAATTTTTTTAGGAGGTTACAGTGACTCCACTAATTCTGTGAAAAGTAAAACTAAAAGGAGATGCACAATGTTTGAATAAAAAATGATAATAAAATGATTCTTGAAAAAATCAAAAAACGCCCGGGTTCTTCATTAAAAACCCAGGTAAGCTGGGCTTTTTTAAACCCTGCTAAGAACGCAATTAGAGACCATTTTTGATGACGTCAGATTAAGGTTTAGAGTTAGGGCACGGAGATATCTCCCTGAAACAATTCGCAATTGTTCCAAAAATAAAATGTTTACATGATTTTTGATTGTTAGAGAGAAATGAAATGGAGGGTTTTCTAAGGGAAATTTGTAGACATTGATGTTCCTAAAACCAAATTATAGATAATCATAGAAGACGTTACAGGGAGACGGGAGGTCAAGAGCTTTGATCAGAGGGGGTGGGGGGATGAAACGGCCCTATAGCCTTGCTTTTTATTAACCAATGCGCTCAAGTATTAATGCTACTCAAAAGTGTTTCTATTTGTCTCTTATTTACATATCTGAGGGCTGATTCAAAAAAAAAAAGTTTACAAGGCAAATTAAAAAGTATTTATTAACAATAGAAATAAGATACAAATAGGAATCAAGAGACATATCTGGCCTTCACTTTTCCACATAGCCACAAACCTGTTTAGGCATATCAGAATGTTTGACTACCTTGTTTATCCCGTCTTAGTAGTAATCAGGGCCCTACTCATTGAGTTATTTCTTGGCAGCTGTTTTCACTGTATTGTCTGAGGTGAACCGGTTTTCGGATAAGTTTTGCTTTAAAGTCGGAAAAATGAAATAGTCGCTTGGAACCAAATCAGGGCTGTAGGGGGGAGGGAGAAGTGATTCCAGACCTCCCACTTGAACATTTGCAACAATTTCTGAGTCTGGTGAGCTGTATGGGGCCTAGCATTGTTACGCAGAAGAATGACCTTTGCTCAGTAATCCAGGCCGTTTCGTCAGATGGCTTCACGCAATTTCCTTAAGGAGGCACAATACGGCTCGCACCTCTTTGCAAGACCACTTTTCTATATGTCATGCCATTACTGTTGCTCTTAACCTTTAGGAACCGGGCGGTACATATGTTGTACCATAAGTCTTTTTTCTTCAGAGGAAGGGGGTTGAAATTTTCACTCGAACCCTTTGGAGCCGGGGATTTTTTCAAGGCTTCATACGTCTGGTACGACAGTTTATATCAGGGCTGCGGAGTCGGAGAGCCGGAGTCAGACAGATTTTGGACCAAAGGAGTCGGAGTCGCTGAAAATCATGTCGACTCCAACTCCGGGCACCTCAGATTTGGATGAAATTTTATGGCGGTGAAAACAGATATTTGAAAGTAACAAATGTAAATTTTCAGCTTCCAAGGTCCAAATCCTGAGGATTTAGGATCCCTGAAAGAAGGGCTCCAAAATGGGGGCGACAGACGAAAAAAAAAGGGAGAAAAGGAAGAAAAAAAGAAAAGGAAGAAAAAAGACCCCCCCCCCATTTTTTGGTGGGGGGGGGGTTAAGAGCCGGGTGACACAGCTGTGAAGTGTGACACCAAGATGGTTTTAAGTGTTTTTTAAATATTCTTCAATTCTGAACTTTTTAGTCAACATGCACAGATGCATTTAATCTTTCAAAACCAATAGCATCGGTACGAGTGCACTTGTGCCGGCAGATACCCTTCTGGAAATGAGAGTGATACCCATAACGCATTTAAGAGGTTCAGAAAGTATAAATATTTAAATCCTGATATATTTGGATTGCTTTCATGCAGTAGCGTAGCTACAGGAGGAACGGTCCACCACCCTTCTGGGGGGGGGGGAGGGTGGCACCCGAAATGTATTTAAAACGTTTTGGAAAAATATAAATATTGTCTTTCTGAAATTTCGCACAATATTTAAAGTTATATATAATCCATCACATCTTGTAGCATCACTTGGGAGAGGGAGGGAGGACGTTGGTGCCTGGGGTGACACCCAAAATGTATCATAGAGCTTCTAAAAATACCAATATTTAATTTTTGTTTCCGCTTCTACCAATACCAATATTTAATTTCCGCCAATTTTTTCCAGTTTCGTATAATCTATTCAACCCACTCTTTGAGGGGGAGGGGTGTCCTTTGTACCGATTGATACCTTTCGGAGGGTGACCCTGAAAATATATTTAGCAATATTGAAAATATACATGTATTGTTTCTGAAATTCCACCTAATAGTTTAAGTTATGCATAATTAATCAAACTAGCGGGAATCAAGGAAGAGGAGAGGTAGTTCATGTGACACCCTGCTGGGGGTGTCTACCAAGTGAATTTAACAGTTTGTAAAAAAGTTCACTAGTTCAGTTATGAATTATATGTTTATTTACATATAACTGGTACAATTTTGAATTCCTTGAAAAGTTTCAATTAATTTTACTTCTTATTAAGTGTAAACTAGGAATTGACCTAAAAGCTAGGATGTTACACTCTCGTCACCAGATTCCTGAATTTGTACACCATTTCTATGAAGGAATTTCATGCCTTTTGTCACGATGAACTATTTTACATTTTAATATGTTTGTCAGTGGATCAGGAGATGATCAATAAAAGCTATACCGAAAGTCGGTGTCAGCAAGTGATAATGCGCCTGCTTTACTCTTCCTCTGTCGAATTTCATCTTACGTCGCTGCTTTTACACCTTAAACAAACTTACATTTTCGTTATGACACAAAGAAAATGAGTTGCCTATGGATGTTGTTTTCACTTTTTACGAAAACTTTTTTTTTTATTTTTTCTTTATTTTATTATATTTTATTTATTTATTTTATTTAATTTTTTAATTTTTTTTAATTTTTTGCTGTTGGTGGTGAATATTTCTGTTTGTGGTGTGTGTGTGTTGGAGGGGGGGGGGGGTTGTCAGCAGGAAGTATCGTCCCGGGTCACACCCTTGCTAGCTATGCCACTGATTAAAGTGCACTTAGTTGCTAATACGATGTAGTATTTCTGTGAATTTGATCTCATTAGCTTTTGTGTAGCATGCATACAAACTGTTGAGAAAGCGCGGTGGAGATTTATCTTCTTAGGTTTTAGAATGACAATCTAAGCAAAAGAATGCCAAAGCTTGTACTTCGAAATCCTATTGTCAAACTACTTGTTTTCAACAGGAAACAGTTGCTGAGCTAAATATTGATTTTGTGAAAGATATTGTCGTCCATAGTGGCTATTAAAATCCTTCACGTGAAAAATAGACATTTTTAAATGTGCTGTAGCTGAAGTTTGTCATTTTCAATCTTCATTTCTTATGGACCATCAGAAAGAACAGATTTTCTTCTATCAAAATTGGTTTCTTTTCGACGGTGCTATTTTCATGCATACTTTCGTTGTTTTTTTTAATCAAATGAACGTTGGATGCATACACTTTGACCCCCCCTCCTGGAAAATTTTAGAATGACGAAATTGAAAATCGCACGACGTTTTTGAAAATCGCATTTACGTTGCAATCAGTATTGGAATAAGTAGTAAGTGGAATAAGTATAAAATGTGATAACGTGAAAAAAACGGGACCTGTAACTTCAAAAACTGAATAAAAATAATTGCATTAAAAGTGCAATGTGTTCAAATAAAGTCTGGCGATTTAACAAGAAAAGGATTAGTTTTGTAGGGAGTCAAAATTTTCTTTTGATTGGAACAAAATGGAATGGGAAATCAGTGACCTGTAATAACTGAGGTAAATGGAGGTGAAATTAACTCTGAGAATTCATGGGAAAATCGGAACTTTTTGAGAGGTCACAATGACCTCCCATAACCTCCTATTGAGATGAACTTGCTTGCCCTCCCCAGCCCTCCCTTAACGTCCTGACTTCTCCCATGAATAATAATGAAACCTTCAAAAATGGACTTATTATTTCATTCTCTGTTTCCCTTTCACATAATGGTTCAAAAAAATAATTAAAAAAAAACAGGAGGAGTCGGAGTCATAAGTTTTAAAATCCCGGAGTCGGAATCGACCATTTTTCCTCTGACTCCGCAGCCCTAGTTTATACCTTCTCTTTTCAATGGAAAAGAAATCTGTGGTTCAAGTGTTGTACTACGTGGGTCGAAAGCAAATTTCCAAAAAACAGCCCGGATCCAAAAGGTTAAGTGTCTGCATACTGACGCTACTTACTCGTAGAGGCGCTGTAGGACAACTAGCGCCATCTGTCAACCACCCTGGGTGGATATATTTGCTGCACAATTATTATGTTTCAAATGCTTCTGCTTGTAAACTTTTTTTTTTTGGATCAACCTTTGTATATTTGTGTTTTAACTTGCAATATAATACAGTCGACGCTCGATATAACGACCATCTCCGTCCCCCAGAAAAAGGTCTTTGTAACGAGTGGTCGCTGTAAGAGGTAGAAAATAGAGTATATTGGGATGAAGTTGGGTTTTTCCCACCAGTCGTTGTATTGGATAGTCTTTATAACGAGTGGTCGTTATAATGAGCGTCGACTGTATATATTTTTTAAACTCAAGGACAATGTCGTGATCCCATAAGAAATGCTTCGCGACCCCAAATGGGGTCACAACCCACAGGCTGTAAACCACTGCATTAGGGTCTGTGACATTTCAAGGTAAACAGTCATCTTCAACAGAAATGATATTAAAGATTTAAAATTACGATTTATGAGCAATTGCTTAAGAAAAAGTAATATTCTTTTGTTCTGCTCATGACCTTAAAAATGCAAATTAATTGTAATAAAAATGTCTTTTGAATGTCTGTGTCAATAAAAATTAGTAACCGAAAAGATAAACACATATTTCTGATCTGAGAAGTATAATAAGTCAACTTTGACGGTAATAACAGTGCAAGATAAGACATTTGTAAAGTAACTATTGCAGAGCATTGTGTTTTTGAAGATGGAAAAAATGACATCAGTTTGGTCATCATAACTACATTGATTAGCATGTGCAAAATAGAAGAAAAAGAAGCACATTTTGAGTTTAAGTAAGGACAAATGGACTGTTAAACATATGAGGAAAAATCATTTTAATTAGTAGGTTAATAACTCAAGAAATCAAAAGGCAGAAGCTGGTTAAAAGGAATCACAATAGTTCAGCTAATCCGACTCTATCTTCATAACATTATCACTAAGAGGAAAGAGGTTGATAGAGATTACTGAAATATATAAAATTAAAATTTTCTTTGCGTAAGCCTATAATTACCAAAAGAGAAACAAGAGCTAAGATGAACTAACTCAATTTTGCCTATGCACATTGATTTTACCAGAATGCTTGATTTCTATCAGAAAATATTATCATAGAGTTTTCTCTTTTTTTTTTTTTTGAACCAGTTTTTCTCATGTGGAGTAGCTCTTTCAATTTGAATTCACTCTTTTTCTTTTGCTTAGAAATAATAAATAATTACTAAGTCAATTTGATTATCAGTGTGAAAGATTAGCTTCAAAGAATACATGTGTGATAATTCATCAGATATTACAATAATTAAAAAACTTACCTTGACTTTCTTAATGATAGTGAGCAATATTTAGTGTCATGATTTACATCTAACACATGACATAAAACAAATTTCAGCTTTCTCAGTTTTGCAAAGAAAAAATCCAGTGGTTTATAAACATCTTGTGTGTCAGTCAGATCTACTGAACCATAATAGCCATTAGGTAGCTGTAAAACTACATTATTTTTAGGATCAGCAACTTGAACCAAACCAACAATATTGAATCCTACTTCGGGCAACGTAGAACCTATAAAAGATAAAATATTCATAATTCATTGAAAAAAATAGTTAAATGCAATTGCTATCATTGGCAAAATGTATACAACATTTTTTGCATACTCATTAACAGTTAAATCACAAACTTAAATCTTAAATTTTATTCACTGCTTTTTATTATTTATGATGGAGCACATGTGTACAATAGGAAAAAAATAGATAATTAAAATACATCTTTGTACAAGATTTTATGTTTTCTTGCATTTGAAACTAAATAATCAGACAAAAGCAAAAAAAAAAAACTAATTTAATTTAGTTAATAAACATGTTAATTGCATACTAATTGTACCCACACCAATGTTACCAGAAATATTTAATATATAATACCCATTGAAGAGTAAAAATTTTTGCATAATGAGCTATTGTATGATTATCAATGAACATGTTAAAAAATAGTGACTTATCATACATGCTTACTAATTAGTACTTAATGGACAGGTATCAATGTTAAAGATTTATACACTGCTCGACATTGAAAATGCAACACCAAGAAGGAGTGGTCAGAAATTCATGCAAATTTTACCGTAGACGCACGTCACTGAGTTATGCAAATGATATGAAATGCGCAGCTCTCCGACGCACGTAAAGTAAGATATAAGAGAATGAAGTTGAAAAGTGGGCTATGTTCATGTTGGTTTTTCTGCCAGACTAATTATCGGAGAAATTTGGTTTTTGTCTCGAAGGATACGTGTGATAGGAGGAAATGCCACGCCGTCCTCAACGAAGACACTTCCAGCATATAGACGACTTTACAAGGGGTATGGTGATCGGACTGAGAAGGGGAGGTTGGTCCATACGTCAAATTGCAGCTGATACCCACATGGATGCAAGCACTGTGCATCGGCTGTCTCGGAGATGGTTGGAAAGAGGAAACGTAGCCACATTGAGGGGTGCAGGTGCAGCCAGAGTGACGTCAGACCGCTTGGATCAACGGATTCACCGACAAGCATTGGCGGACCCGCAAGTCACTTGTACGTCAATTCTGCAGCACGTGCAAGGTACCCTGGATGTTCCTGTGTCGACCAGAACCATTTCCCGTCGACTGGTTGCACGTGGCCTGCAATCACGGCGCCCGCTAAGAAGACTGCCATTGACCTCACAGCATAGACTCCAACGTTTGGAATGGTGCCGGATCAGAGCGACGTGGATGGCAGAATGGCAAACCGTAGTGTTCTCAGATGAATCCCGCTTCTGTTTGTCCAGCGATAGTCATCGCATACGTGTGTGGCATCGACGTGGAGAAAGATCGAATCCGGCAGTAACTGTGGAACGCCCCACAGTGCGACAACGTGGCATAATGGTTTGGGGCGCTATTGCATACAATTCCGTATCACCTCTAGTTCGTATTCGGGGCACTATGACGGCCCAACGATATGTAGATAATGTACTGCGGCAGGTGGCAATCCCCTACCTTCAGGGTCTGCTAAATGCAATTTTTCAACAGGATAACGCTCGGCCTCACAGTGCTCGAATCAGCCAACATGCTCTACGAGGTGTACAGATGCTTTCCTGGCCACCATACTCTCCTGACTTGTCACCAATCGAACATGTGTGGGACGTGATTGGACGCCGTTTGCAGAACTTGTCACTGCCTCGTTCAGAGGACGAACTGTGGCAAATGGTTGAAAGGGAATGGAGTGCCATCCCTCAGGACACCATCCGCAGGCTTATTGACTCCATGCCTAGACGTGTTTCTTCGTGCATCGCTGTCCGCGGTGGTCCTACTTCTTACTGAGCCGACGCCGTCCTCGCTCTAAATTTTGCTTATTTATTTTGAAATAAATATCACTTATTGTTCCATGCTGTCTCTGTCTTCTTACCAAATTTCATCAATTTCTGACCACTCCTTCTTGGTGTTGCATTTTCAATGTCGAGCAGTGTATTATGCCCCTCCTTTATCTGCATACATCAATGCGTCCCTGGCAAACAAACATCCATAAGTTCATCAAAAATTCATAAGAAAAACAATAAGTGTACTGTAGACGAGTTATTGTAGAATTCTGCAATCTCTTTACCTTCCAATACAAATTGAAAAGTTTGCGTTAAAAAAGAAGATATCACAGAAAATATCTGAGCACATATGGTACATAATCAAAAAAGATTTCATACACTGTTTGTTACATTTACATTTTATGAACAGAAAACGAGAAGCAATTCTTGATAGCAGAAAACTATTTTAACAAAATCACTCCTGTTTGGAAATCAAATAAACGTAAGTACATGTACATCAAATAAACCTTCAATACATAACTACATACTTAAGTAATGATTAGAACATATTTGACATTGTTTTTATGTAAAACTTAGATTTATGAAAAATTGTTGTTCCTCACACACTATATACTTTCATATTTTATGTGTAGAGATAAAATCTGATGTGACAAGCCTATGACTTACTGTTAAAAAATTAGCTAATAGCAAGAATATCCAGCAGTATCTAGATTGCAGGAAATGACTCTGACATGTAAGAAGAAAATATTTCACAGTTAAAAATAAGCATTTCTTTATTCATGTAGACCTTTTGTACTCAAGTGGTTTTCTCATTCATAATTTTCATCTTCGTTAAATGCGGACCATTTCATACATATCAACATCTTTCAATTACATGAATCATTGGGAGTTTTCTAAATATAAACTAAGATTTGGACACAGGCTACATCGTATTCTTAGTGTGAAATAAATGCATAAAGTAAGATAAAAAAAATTAATGAAATACATGAGGTTAGATATTATTTTTGATTTTTTTTTCTCATTGGAGTGCAGAAATATTATTTAACAAATTCATTTAACATTATTCTAACAGGGTTCATACTCAAATTTGAAAATTAAAAGCAAGGAGTTTTTGAGGAGTTTTGCAGGAGTTCATTTCAATTTTTAAGGACTTTCCCAGTCGAAATACTTATTTTTTAGCAACATATCTCAAAACATTTTTTTACAACTCTTGTGCTGTTTATTTTTGCCATCATACAATATATAGAGCAACATACTAAATTAAAAGTCAAATATGCAGTTATTGCTACTTGAATGTTAGCAAACTCAGAATCAAATTCAAGTATGGAGGGGGGAGTATTAACCATTGAAAAATATCTAAAGGATTGAAAAATATTCAAATATTTTGAGGATGAATTCAAAAGAAATGTAAAACAAAAAATTAAACAGAAGGTAAAATAAAAAAAAGAAAATTAGTGTTTTCTCAAAAGCAAGACATTCCTTAATAATTTCGTGAATAACTAGAATCGGCTTAAAAAAGTAATTATTAAAATAAAAATTGTAATAAGCTAACTAAAAATAGTAGAGGTTAAAACAACTTCCAACTTTCTTGAGCATTAACGATTGACACTATTAAAGTGCACAGAATTTTGTTTAATTTTTTTTTTAATTAATGACTTAAAGGAAAAACAAAATAAATTTTAGTCGTTTGCCTTTTGACAAAGTACAGTAAACGTCATAAATGCGAAAAATTTTATTACGATGAAGGATGCAAAAAGATTGCGATTTCCATACTGAACGAACTAAAAGGGGAAAAAAGCGACACATAAAAGGATTTATTCAAATGAAAATGTTTTAAATTAACATTTTAAAGCTCTTCGGAAAACAGAATAGTAGGGATGGACCAGATATCCGATAACTATCCGGTATCCGGCTGACCGCCCCGGATACGGATATCCGGAATATTTTTGCAGGATATCCGGCAAAGTTTCCGGTATTGATGTGGGAGATATCCGGAATTGATGTGAGGGTTATCCGGTATGATGTGAAGACCTAATTGAATATTTTCTTTTTTACAAAAATCCCAGTTAAAAATTTCATTGTTTGACATACCTTTGAGATGATGTAATTATTTTTCATCTTTCCTTTTTACCAATTTTTGCTTCTAAAGCAAAAATTATATGTTATTCCTCTGACTTTGTACTGGATATGGAAGCATTTTGCATATTTGATTTTTCACAATTTCCATATAAAGTATGATTGTGTTCAGCCTTTCAAAAATATTTAGAAAGAAAAAGCTACAAACCTTCAGGTATTAATCAGTGGTTGGAAAAACTAAATTTTATTTGCAGCGAATTGCAACTACAACTACTTTATTAAAAACGTAGTTAACTACAACTATTTTTTTAGAAATGTAGCAACTACAAACTACTTTTGAAATGTAGTCGCTACATCGCTACTTTTTAAAAAGTAAATAAATAAAACGACCATTCCGTTGGGGGGGGGGGAGGGGGGGGGGATTGAACAAATTTTTTTGAAAAGTGATTTGGAATAATAAATTAGTTTATTTGAACATGGAATAGAACGAAGAATTGCCCTTTTTCTTTTTGCTCCAATTG
Source organism: Uloborus plumipes (assembly GCA_038373865.1). Lineage (NCBI taxonomy): Eukaryota > Metazoa > Arthropoda > Arachnida > Araneae > Uloboridae > Uloborus > Uloborus plumipes. The sequence goes on from JAXGGA010010201.1 coordinate 39,302, forward strand.
GTTCTTCTAAGCCATTTTTTACAGTTTTTGCGAAAATTAGACGAAAGAAAGAATTCAAAAGTTGAAAGAATTCAGCCTAAAAACATGGGCGCCCCTGATGGGGGGGGGGGGGGGCTCAAACCTCAGGAATAAGGAAGCTATCTTGCTTTTCTTGCTATTTGTTCGCAGAAATATATTAACATTTCTTCTTCTGCCATTTATGAATAAGGTGTTTAAAATGTCAAATTTTATTAATCTAATTTGCACTGAAATTGTAAAAAATCCTGTCAAACCATGGGGAAAATATCTGTCAAAATGACATGTGTAAGGTCAGTTCATATTTTTGTGATTGATATTTCTCATTGAGTCCCATGATGTACTCGGGTAAGATTTAGACGAGTCACATTCGAGTGAAACTTTTTCTTTTCTTTTTTTTTACTCTATTTAAAAGTAGTTTTCAGAAATCGCTACAAACTACTACTTTTTTGTATCGCGCTACTCACTACTCTACTTTTTTTAAACGTAGTGTGCTACACTACTAACTACTAAAAAATGCAGCTAATACAGTAGTTTCGCTACTTGTAGCAAACTACTTCCGACCACTTGGATTAATGTGCGACAAAAGGTTGAAAAAAACTTACGATCATATAGTTAGTTCATAAAAATTAATCGCAGTAGCTTTTAATATAAATTCTCAAATTATTTTATTTATTGAATTCTTTTATTTTTAGTTTTTGTACTTCTAACAAAAATTGCGATCTATTAACACCCAATGATGTTGTAATTAGATATTTTTTACTTTGCCACTATTATTGCTTTATTATAATTGAAAATAACATACAATAAATAACCTAACTAACATTGGCGAAAGTGTTCTTCTAGATAATGTAAACATCTGTCCCCATGAATTGTCTCAACTTAGCCATGCTTTTTTTTTTTGAAAGCGAGTTTGAATGTGTGTAAAGAAACTTTGAATCTTGCACTTTGTTTCGTTCTTTCTTTTTGTAACCCCTTCCTTTTAGAAAAGATATTTCTCTGCTATTAGAATCTGTTCGGATCTGTCACGCCGCTCCGTAACTCCTCGAGAACATGTTGAGCATGACCCTCAATAACATTCAATCAAGTCTAGATAACTCAAAGCTTTATAAACTCAAATATACCTATTTAAAATTTTTCATTTGGTCCCAAATTCTTGAAAAGATGGTAGGAACTGCTTGTAACTCGAACTATCAATAACTCTAAGCTTTTAGCCGGTCCTTTGGGACTATGAGCTATTGCGACTCGCCTGTATTTAAGATGTTAATTTGCATCTTTAGAAAGTGTTTTGTTTTTTGGAATTTAAGTAAAACTTTAAATTAATTATTTAGATACAAGTTTATTAATTTATTTTTTAAAGTGAACATGTTTAGAATAATTTTTAATAATAATAATAATCTATCGGTCATTTCAGCGAAAATGGTACAAATCCGTCCCGATACTTCAGAATTTTGGTAATTAATTTTAATATTTACCACCAATTAATTGTATTTTTTTATTTGTTCTCCATCTAATTGTGTATAACCCAGAATTACTTATTTAAGCATAAGTCATTTATAAAAGACTCAAAAAAAAAAAAAATCTTTAGCAAAAGAAGGAAAAAATGATCTGCCCTAGCTTCAAATTGCTAGGACTTAAAATGCAATTTAAGATTAAGCTGAAATGCAACAACAAAATCATTTGCAATGCACAGCACAAAAAATGCTTCTGACACCCTTCCTACTGATTTTTATGTATGTAAACAAAAAAATCTTGGAAAAACACTTTTTTATCTTTGTTCCTAGATTTTTTATGTTTCAAACTGTCCACTCTGTTACAAGCCTTTCAAAAATAAAATAAGCAATTGCATTCAAGGTGATATTTTTTTTAAGAAGTACAAGTAATGTATCTGCTGTGATTACTTTGATCAGTGGTTGGAAAAACTACATTTCTTTTGAAGCAAACTACAACTACTTTGTTACAAATGTAGTTAACTACAACAACTACTTTTTTAAAAACGTAGTGATTACAAACTACTTTTGAATTCTAGTCGCTACTTCGCTACTTTTTTAAAAATAAATAAATAAAAAGCATACATCGTTTGAGGATTGACTGAAAAAATTCGAAAAGTGGTTTACATTAATGAATTAACTCATTTGAATATGGAATAGAACTAGGAATTGTCTTTGAATTAATTTGTTGCTTTTTTCCTTGCTAAAATTTGTCCTTTTTTGTTTTTTACAATTTTTACGAACATTCGCCACAAAAAAGTATTTCAAAGCAAAATTTTGCTTTATATTATTGCAAAATTAGAAATAAGAAAATGTGTTACTTTGTAATGAAGTTTAAATTCAGAAAATTCTAATAAAATATGTATTAATTTGAAAAAAAAAAAAGTTTATCTGAGCTTAGTTTTTTTTTTCTTTTTTTGTAATTTAATTGTCGTGTATATAATATTGGTGAAATATTTAATAACTGTATCATTTACATAGAAACTTATTGAAATGATATTGAAACAGAAAAGCTTTAAATTAATTTGAATGTATTTAACATGTTCTTAAAGAAATGATATGAGAAACAACTTTGATTTATTGTTTTGAAGCTGCGTTGCATAAAAATAAGCAAACATGCAATGTAATGGAAATGCCGGATATCCGCAGGCACAATTCCGGATATCCGGTATACAGCTTGTGATGAGTCACCGGATATCCGGTATCCGGCAAAATCATTATCCGGTGCATCCCTATATAATAGTGATAGTAAGAAAGTAAATAAAGCAAAATTAAGTTAAATCAGTGACTTAAATTTTAATTTCTTGTCTCTATAAAGAACAGAATTTCGCTTGAAAAATTTAATTTTCGATTTTAATAGAAATAAAAAGACATTTTACTTATTTGCTCTTTAATAAAGCCAAGAACGCACCGAAATCAGAAAAATTCTATTCCCAAACCGTATGCAAACAGATTGCATCATTTAAAATGAAGGCGTCATAAGTATAAAAACGGCAAATAAAACAATGTAATAAAGCAAAAAAAAAAAAAAAGTTCTTTAAATGTTTAAATTAGAATGTTCTTTTAACAGATCTACTTGATCCATATTATTAATAATTATCGACTTAATCGTCGAAAATTTGGAGTAAGGAAAAAAAATTCGAATGTAGAAAGATAAAACCATAGCGAAAAACCCTAGATTTCCGGTATTAACACGTGAAATGCTGGTATAATATTCAAACACAATCTTGGGATTAGTAGAAGGAGAAAATATTCAAGGGCTTGTAGTCACAGAATAAAAAAATAAGGAGTTTGTAAGGAGATTATAGCAAAATTCAGGAGTTTTAAGGTCCCTTATTTTTTCTTTTTAAAAAGCAGGAGTTTGTAAGGAGCGTACGAACCCTGTCTAAGAGCAATACTTTAAGATTTCTCACAATTCTTTGAAACAAAAATAATGTTAAGAAATAAAATACAGAAATAATTATTTACCTATCTTTGTCAGAAACACCGTTTTAGATGTTGATTTTTCATCATCAGAATCTTCTACTTCTAACACAAAAGCAAGCACAGAAACTCCTTTTCGCAAGTTTTTCTTTAACTTCCGCAGAATCTGAACAAAGTAATGAAAATTATTATTAGAGATAAATTGCTTTGAACAAAGAGTTAAAAAAATGTTTTAATGCTTCTTTATACCTACATTTCAAATAGTGCAATCAGTATGCTTTTTAAAAATCTACAGTGGGTAGTGATTACCTTTCTCTTTGAGAGGGAAAAAGGATGTAAGCAAAAAAAAAAAAAGCCTTTCGACTTTCTGTCCTTATCAGAAAGAAAGATACCGGGACAGATTTATCCATAAAAGTTTTACTTTGCGTCTAGTTGCACTTGAAACAATGTTCAAGCATTTTAGTAATAGAAGGAAAAAAAGCAATAATTTAACAGTAAGGACAAAATTAACATTTTGAAATACTTTGACGATTAACTACCATGAGTCAAAGAAATACTGCTGCTGTAATAAAAGTATTTTTTCTTTAAATCTGCTTTCAAACTGCTATTTGCTAATTTGTTGGAAAAACTGCAATCATAAAACATCCTTCTAAAGGAGGCTGTGTTAATGACTGAAAAAAAAGGGAGAAGTTGGTAGCCATATAGGAACCTAAAGGATTCTACATTTCTAGCAGCAAAAACATAGATTTCTAAGAAAAGTCCAGAAATATTGTTACTCATTTGACAACCTATACAGTGCTGGTAAAACTACTTTATTTCTGAGTTTTGTCAGAACAAATATACTGTCAAAAAAAAGAGAGATCTAGGGCATGAAAGCTTTTGACCGCAAACTTTTCACACACAATTTTTTTTTTTTTAAAACCCTAATAATGTATTTATTGAAGAGACTTAATGCGAGTTAAGGCAATACTATATAATTGACTTTAATAGCATTTTACACATGTTGGCTACAATTATAATAAGATTTAGAAATCGCCATGCCTGCTTTCTTTCTCGGATCGTGCATTGTTTTTTGTTCTTATGACACTGGTGCAAACAAGCGAAAATGACTTGCTTCATTTTCGTAATTTAGATAGCAATTTCCTAATTTGTGAAAAAAGCAACCGTAGCAGAAACCCTGAGTATATGTCATTTGTCTTGTATGATGCATGCTATTCCAGTGCATGTGTACTAGGGAGGGGCGAAGAAGTCAAAATTCTGCAGAGCACTTAGTCTTAGTGCGGAAAATTTGTGACAACCCAACACTAATTACTGAGCAAAATTTCTTAACTCTAAATTCATGCCTTCTGCTCTGGCAAGAGGCTTGAAGTTGAGATTTTTTGGAAAGAGTCGAAAAAAAAGAGAAAATTTACAAAATATTTTAAAATTCACAGAATGTTGTTCACAGAATGTGGAAAATTTGTGACTCCCCAACACTAATGACTGAGCAAAATTTCCTGATTCTGAATTCACGTCTTCCACTATGGCAAGACATGAATTTCAAGTAAATGAGCCCTAAAGATTTTAATAAAAGAGAACAAAAGAAGAGTCTTTATTTATAATCTAATTACACCTAGAAATAAGACAGATTAGAAATAAAAGTATTTATGCAATTAGAAAATCTTCCTGACAAGTATTCAACTAGCTGTCGTGGCCGTCACGAAACTTTCTTCTTTATCTATCTTATGAATTCCAGTTACAAAATAAAATACGTACTCGCCCGAATAATTGGAAACAGCACCAATTTCCCAATTATCGTAATAACCCTGCAAATGCAGAGTCAATGAGCGAAATTGGAAATCATTACAAAAGCCTTGTTTAGATTAATTGCAAACATTTTATTTGTTAGTCAAAAGAAATTGGCAACAGTTAAAAATTTCAAATCATTGAAAGTTTTCAGCTGTTTTGATAATTAAATAGCGTGAAAGCGATTTTTTAATGAATTAATTTTTCGCATTGTTGACTAAGCGCAAAAATCACCCTCCCCCTGGGGCGATTGACACCAAAATTTATTCGATGCTTGTTTCCATATTGGGTTAGTGTTATTCCAAATTTCATTCAAATCGCAGCAATATTTCCCGAGATACAGTAGGTGCAATGACAAAATAAGCACTTTTGATTGTTCCACCCCCTTTTGAGATATTGACAAACAAATTGAATCAGCACCTGTACTCAGTAGGGTCTACCTATGAACCAATTTTCGTTTGATTCCGCCGGTTACTTCCTGAGATATATCAATCAACCCCGCGCAGAACACGTGCGATTGCTCCACCCCCCTTCGAGATATTGACAAACAAATTAAATCAACACCTGTACTCAGTAGGGGTCTACCTATGGACCAATTTTTGTTTGATTCTGCCGGTTACTTCCTGAGATATAGCAATCACCCTCGCGCAGAACACGTGCGATTGCTCCACCCCCCCTTCAAGATATTGACAAACAAATTGAATCAGCACCTGTACTCAGTAGGGTCTACCTATGGACTAATTTTCGTTTCATTCCGCCGGTTACTTTCTGAGATATAGCAATCATCCCCGCGCAGATGCGATTGCTCCTCCCCCCTTGGAGGAATTCGCTAAAAAAAGTCAGGTGCACCAGTTCACATGGTGGTACATATGTGCAAAAATTTTTGTTCGATTTCATGCAGTAGTTTTTGCTCTAGCGCGGCCACAAAAACTGGTCACACACATACAGACTCACACACAGACAGACATTTTCCAAAAATGGTCGAAATGGACTCAGCGCACCTCAAAACGTGCAAATCCGTCAAAATTCGACATTCGAAAATTTTCACGAAACCAATACTTTCTTCTATATATTAGATATAGAAGAAAGTAAAAAATTAGAACTACATTTTTCATATAGATTTCTATGCATTAAAGAAAAAAATACAATATGGGTTTAAAGCTTATCAATTATGCATTTTTAAACCTTCATAATGTTCATGATTTAGAATTTACAGTTAGAGAGACATCATGTATTACTGTAATTTGTAATCACTTTTATGCTGAAACGCAGGCATATATTGCTGCGTGACTTTAAAACAGCGAAAATAAACTTCTCTTTTCTCCTGGCCACATACTTGATTTGATGCGTTCGAAACTAACTTCACGATACATTCAACAGCCAGTGTGAGGCAAGGGAATTGAATAAACTTTCATTTTTTGCAGGGAACTGTCACTGCCAATATATTTTGAAGATCGTCTGAAGGAATGTTGCGGAGAACTGGCTGAGGCGTTATTTTGCAATTCTTTCAGTCTATCAAACTAACATAAACCGGCCACCTTGTCTAATGGGTAGGGAAGTCTAGCTCGGATGGTGTGGTCCCGGGTTTGAATCTTGGCTAGGGCATGGATGTGCTTTCTCTCTCCTGTCCTAGTCCTTTTTTTGTGTTGTTGTGCTGTGAAAGGTTGCCCGCCCTATAAACGAGTCCCCATGCGAGCCAATATTTAGAAAAGTGCCAATTTGAAGTTGGAGTTTTCTGAAAAAAAATTTTTTTGCAGAAAAAAACTAATATTGGATTTTAAGTCTAAATTGGGTCTAAATGCAAGAAAATAAAAGGGGGGAGGTCAAGGAAGTTATTTACCCCCTCCTTAGATTACTCACTTTTAAACCGTTACAGATCTGATGAATGTTACAGATCTGATGTTAATATGAGCTACATATTTGAGTTTATGCTTTCAGTTTTCGTTAACATCTCTAAATATGATATCATTTCCTTACATTTTTAACATAGAATTAAGATAATTATATTAAAATATATATATTAGGTTAAAAAATCAAATTTCAATATGAAAAAGCATTTCTTGGAAATAAAAATGAGCGATAAGGTTTTTAGATAAAATAAATTATGAGATTACCAAATCCAAGCTAATAAAACATTTGTTTTGTTTTAAAACAACACACAACTTCAACTTTTTCAACACACAACTCTGCTGCTTGCTTTTCTTTAATTAGTTGCAGGAAATTTAATTTCTTGATCAGAAATTCAAATTTAGCATGCTAGTTATTATCTAGTTATTTAGCGAAGTTATGAGAAATTGAAGCACCAAAAAAAAATAAATAAATAAATAAAAAAAAATAAAATAAATAAATAAATAAATAAATTAAAATAATAATAATAAATTAACTTAATTTCTGCAGTGTCAATTTTTCTTATTTTACTAACTTCTATTGTTAGGTCATACAAACCACAAATGAAGCAATTGTACTAAAACTCATTGCTTTTCATTTTTTAAGAACAAAAATATTCAATATATATGGCTAAAGTATGATTTTTGCTTTTTATAATTCTGAAACGTGTGAGTTAGTTCTGTAACATATTTGCTGTTTTTCAATGTTACCGCTCTGACTGTTACCGATCTGACAAACTGACAAAGTTTTTTTTTTATTTCCGAGTCAAACGCACTAAACCAAAATCAAACACGTGGTTTTTACACTTGTAACAAAGGACTATACTTATATATAAAATAATTTTTTAAATAATAAAAACTGCGCATTTTACAGCGTGTTACCGATCTGATGACTCAAATGACACACATTTTATAAATCACTTTAAAAAATCTTACCTACAATTTTAGATGCAGAAATGCAAATTTTTAATTACGATTCAATAAAACATCCCACCAGGTACTCAGTATCACGGGGTATAGGTGCAGGGAAATGATTTTGGGAGCCTAAACATAGATCGGAAGTTATTGTTACCACTCTGACGGCGGAACTTGTGACACGCTTATTTCGCATCGGCTAGAAAATCAGAAATCGATTAAAACAAAAATGAAGTAAAATATTAACAAAGGGGTAAAAATAGAATCGTTTTTTGTGCAAGTGCGTTTTTTTGGGAAGTTAGAAAGTGCGCATGACCTGTTTGCATGCTAAGCTTTGCTACTTGGGACACGTTACCGATCTGATTTTTGATGTATAAACACAATATTTTCTGATGAAAAAAAAATTTTTTTTCTGATGTTATTAGATGAAATGAAAGAGAAACTTTTCTTCTTTCTGGGGAAAATTATTTTTTTAACTAGTTATTGAAATACTGGTGAAAATTCACTTGGGACTCAAATTGGCACTTTTCTAAATATTAGCTCATGCCATGCGTGTACTGTGGAAATCGGACTTCACACCAAATTTCACTTCAAGCTGTGATCTGACGTTGTCATTGGGGCAATAAAAAAATTAAATCTTGGA
>JAXGGA010010202.1:0-47957 GCA_038373865.1 Uloborus plumipes
AAAAGCACAAACTTGACGATTTGGTCATTTTTTTCACGACACGAAAAAGAGGCCTATACAAACTAATTTATATTGGCAGAACCATAGGGCTTATGAAGCTATTATTTGGTATGGCTTCATGCAAGTCTTATATGTACATCCAATAAAAATTTCATCAAAATCGGAGGGGGTCGAGTGGGGACGACTCGTACAGTTGATATGGAATGACCCAGGTATGTTTTTAACGTTTTTTCAGAAGGTTCGACTGCTGCAGAGTTTCCGAAGACTCTTTCTTCCACCTTTCCAGACATTTCTCCTTCACGTGCTGTGGCATTCAACAGGTTCAATGAGGTTGAGATCCTCGGAAGACGGACGTCCGAGCACTTCGACAACGGAAGAAAATGTTTAGCGAGAGAAGACCCAAGAATGCCACATCAGGACATTGCTGGCATCTTAACACTTTCCAGTCTAAGCCCAAGCTCAGCTCGGGCTGCCGTTTTTGGTCAAGATGACTAAGCCTGAGATCGGCTTGGGGTCAAGTTTGAGCTACTGTAGCTATAAAAGTACGGGCTATATACATTTAAATCCTTTTTAGATATTATTTATGAACCTTATACCTTCTAGAAAAAAAAATATAGACAGCAGCACCAATCAGAATTAACTGCAAGAGACGCCGAAGAATCGAGCCATGTGGTATTGCTCTATGTGCAAATCCGTGTTTTGAAATTTACCATACCAAAGCAAATTTTGCTAAATCATGTGTATTTGCAAATTAAATCTTTTTTCAAAGATTTGAGTAAGTTTTTAATTAAATCTGCGTATATTTTATGGTCAATAACGATATTTTCCAAGGCGGAACTTTTTTTAAATTTCCAAACATGCATTTTTCTACAATATCTCACAAAATATTAATTGTTGTTTCACTTAAATAGGTCTTTCATCATGAAAGAAAACATCTTGAAGTATTTAGTAAAATTAAAATTGCCAACATTAACTTTTTCCAAGTATTTGTTAATATTTCCCCCAGTCTGGAGGGAGATACGCGGTTGAAATTAGTGGTCGGATCTAGCGCGCTACAAGTAGCGAAACTACTGTAGTAGCTACATTTTTTAGTAGTTTGTAGTGTAGCGCACTACTTTTAAAAAAAAAGTAGAGTAGCGAGTAGCACGACATAAAAAAATAGTAGTTTGTAGCGATTTCTGGAAACTACTTTTAAAATAAATAAATAAATGAAAAAAAAAATAAAACAAAAAGAGAGAATGAAGGGAAAAATGCCAATTCAGGGCTTTAGTTCACAGCGGACAGAATGAGAAATAAAAACCATAAAAATATGAGCTGATGGATGGTACATCATTTTGATGAAATACATTCTATCAGTTTGATGTCATTAGTTTATTTGGCATCATAACTTTATATTCAAAAAAATTTCATGTAACCAAACGCTTCAGACCCAAACGCGCGGGACAGGGTTGTTTGGCTTAAACCACGTTGGTTTAAACCAATCGGTTTTTTTTTTAACTGTGCGGTTTTTTAAAAAAATGTTTTATTTTTTCAAAAAATGACAAAACAAAGAAGGAAAAAAATTTCTTTAAATGTTTACATTTATTTTATGCACATATTAAAAAATGTAAAATTTAGTTTATGCAAAGTTGTAGACATAAATAATTAAGAAAATGATTTTTTTGAAATTTTTTAAAAGTTTGTAAAATTATGTTTTTTCAAATCAATATAACATTTCTCATTATGTAATATATTACGCTGCCAAAGAGCAGATTTAGACAAACTTTCTTCATAACACATAATTTTCATGAATAATTAATATTTATAAAGGATTGCATATGTATTACAGATGCAATCCATTATATTTTGCTCAATTCATTTTCCACATGTGCCAGGTGTCCATTTATGTGCATCTATTTGCTCTTTAAAACTTTGGCTTTTAATTTTCATATACATTTAAGTTTAAGGAGCCATTATGTTTCATAATAGGAAGTATCAAAGTTAAAAAATAAATAGTTTGTGCCTAAAAGTAATGTTTTGTATTTGTTCCAGGTGAACAAATCATAATGTTTCAAACATTTTTTTTTTAATAAAAGTTTTTAAAGTTTTTAAATTCCTAGAACAAAAAATGCAAGATTTCTGCATGTCCCTGCAAATTGAGAAACAAAAAAAAAAAAAAAAAAAAAAGGAGAAATAGTAACAATTAAAAAAATAATAATGTGAGAAATCTATAAACTCTGACTAATATCTTTTATAATCTCCATTCCTTTTTTTTTCTTCTATATGCAATATGCATGAATCATTTTGATTGTTATTTATTCTTTTCTGAAGCTGATTTAGCAGTTAATAGTTGAATACTTTTAAATATAATTGGATTGCATTTTTCAATTTCTTGCAGAAGATGTTACATTTTCTGCAAAATATATTTCATGAAACAGAATTTGCTACTAATTTACTTTTTCTAAGGAGTCTGTACATTTTAAATTTTGAATTCCAATGCTATTTCTGCTCACTTGTTTACAAGATCATCAGGTGAAACTTTTCTTTTTGAATTTGTTTGGATTATGCTTGAAAATATGCTTTTTTCCCCCTTATTTGGTAATTATTATTTGTTTTGATATAATAAATTATGTTTTTCTTGGACCATCACTACTTTTGTCTCAACCTGCATCATATCTACTTCTTGAAGTATTTCCTGAGAGGTCTATGAATTCGTACCAATATATAAAAATCGAGTTTATTTCAATCAATATTTTCCTATAAAAAGCTATTTTAATAATGTAATTAAATTGCAATCTTTTGCTCTTATCTCCTTAAATAGTCAAGAAATGTGGTTTTATGACTGTGGAAGATTGATTGATTATTAATTACACCAAACTTTTATTACTTTCTGAAGCAAAAAAGTATTTTTTTTTTTTCAAAAATTGTATCAAAACCAAAATAAACCCGGTTTAAACCAAAAAAACCTGGTTTAAACCAAAAAAAGTTTTTTTTTTTTTGGTTTTTTTCGAAAAAACCTGGCTTTTTTCCAACCCTGGCGTGGGATGACCCTGCACCACCAGGGTCGTCGGCAAGGGGGGGGGGGGTGCTACACCCCTCCACTTTTCTGAAGAAAGGGGCCGCCGATTTTATTTTATTATTAAAATGAAATTTTAGAAAAATATTTCAGGACTTCAAATGAAATTTAAAAGAGAAGCGGAATAATTTAAACATTATTAAGAATATCAGTAAACCTGAATTTTTAAAAATGTCCTGTACTTTCCGCGGCCCCAATTATTACTTATCGAAAATAAATAATTGGGGCCGCGAAAAATAGTTAAGATTCCTTCACAGCAATATTCGTTGCGAAAAATACGAAATTTTCTCTTTCATGGGATCATGTAAACGGAAAACTATCCCAAGTAGCATCAACTCATCGGATTTTGCTCGGCCGATCAACAAATTCCTCATAAACTGATCCTGTAACGCACGATGACATCGTTCCGATCAGTATCCGAGTACGGTTTTCGATGAGCTACTTTTCATCGGAAATCGATATCCTTCCGATCAACTTTCCCGATGAAAATAAGATGAGCTGTATTCTGCCGTGCTAAGCGCAAAAGTCGTATCTACAGTCGAGCTCAAACTGAGATAACACCCTTTAAAGTTTTGCGCCACCATGTATTTGATTCAGATGAAACTTTTTCAAAAATTTAAAAAAAATATTTCCCGCTTTCAAATGACCATATAAGTTTGTATTTAGGTAAAATACGTCACAAAGAGCCACCTGGTGGCGGTAACTCAATTTTGTTAAAAAGTGCAGATACGACTTTTGTGCTTAGCACGGCAGTATTCTGTATTCCATTGGAAAACGATATCCTTCCGATCAAGTTTCCCGATGAAATTCCTCGGCACTGGACTGTTCTGCTCATAAATTGCTCCAAATCTCATCGTATTCTCATCGGATTTTGCTGCTCGAATTCTGCTCGGCCGATGAGACATATTGGATCATCGGCCAATGAGAATTTCATCGGGTTTCGATGAATGGCCGATCATCGGCCGATGAGATGATGATGCTGCTGGGGATAGGAGTGCCCAGTTTGGAAAAAAAAGTACTGTATAAATATGTGCGAAAGCTTTAAAAGGTCCGCGAACTTCTGTAACTAAAAATAGTTAAATTAATAAAACATAAATCCAATTATATATACATAATTCAACAAGATCGACGCAATATAATATAATATAATATATATATATATATATATATATATATATATATATATATTATATATATATATATATAATTAATATAAATATATCGATGCAATAATTAATAGTGATATAAATATAATATGCAGAGGGCCGTTAAATTTTATATTTTAAATAAATTTAAATTAAAAAAATGCCATTATCGAAAGATAGTGCAATGTTTAAACTGAAGATAATTAAAAAGAAAATTTATCACTTTTCACTTTGTGTTGGGAACGAACGAATTTTTTTATGAAGTAAGTTTGCCACCCTCACCCCTGAAAAACTTCAAATGATGGCCCTGGTTTTGGGCGGAAGTGGGAGGAAATCTTCTCTTACTTCACCAAGGATGGCTTTGAAGTTTATTTTCTGGGGATATCTCAAGCTGAAACCTGATGCTTCTCTTTACGTTAAGCAACAAAATTGTTTGCAGAAACAACATGTAAAGACCTAAAATTGCGTTTTTCAACCAATAATTTTGAAAATTTTCCGACCCCGCCCCCCCCAAATTCAAGCTATGTAATGTCAAAGATAGCTAAAAATTCACCAATAGCAGTTCAATTTCCAAAAAGATTTTGAAGGTCGGTCCCCACTTTAATAGTGCAACAGTCTAAAATAACCTAAAATTGTGTTCTTATGATTTCCATTTGAAAAATTGTTAGAGGAAGAAGCCTGAATTCCCCCCTTCCCGCTCATCTAACTTACATAGCCAAAACTCCTATCCCTAACGTAACCTCACATAGCTTGCAATTTTGTTTTTAGACATTTCTGTTAAAGCACTCTCGAAACAATCATTCTCAAACACAGCCTAATGATTTTAAAAAATGATTACGATTTTTCGATGCAGGTTTTTGGAGGGAAAAAATTGCCCGCTTTTTTGAAACATTTTTTTTAAAAAGAATAAAAAACTTTTGTAGCATAAGTTTTTTTACTCTATAGATATTTTCAACTCTTTGTTTGGGCAAAATTATAGAGTTAAACCTGTAAAAAAACTGCTTTACCTCCTCCCCCTCTTCTAGTTTCACGTCCGTACGCATAGGGGGCATTGAAAACATTTTCAGTTCTAAAGGGGGCGGTAGCTGTAAAAAGGTTGAGAACCACTGGTTTAGATAATGCCGGCACAGAGCAGATTGCCAAAGGGTAAGACTTTAACAAATAAATGCTTATTATTATTATTTATTGTTTATTAATATTTTTTGACATTTAACATTTATATGGTGTTTGTATAAATAGTTCTGCATATTAATTTAAAGTTTTAAGCATGTGCTCAAAAACTCAAAAGCTGTTTGTAGCCACTCAGGCTTGTCATTTTGAATTTTTCCATGTGTGTGGGAGGAGGGGGTATACTAAATGCTAATTTTCTAGGAAAAAATCAAAAAACAAAAATTGCGTCCACCTTCCACCTTTGTAAAAAATATTATATTCAAAGCTCGGGGGAAGCTATATCCCTCCCCCCCCCCCTATATGAGCCCAGGGCCGCCAAATTCTCACCCCAACCCCCCCCAGATATTTCAGCTAGCGACGGCCCTGTGCACCACCAATGCTTTGTTGACACATTCTGTACGGAAAACAATGGATTCCCTCGAAGCTGAAGTTATCGAAATCCTACAGCGGCCTGTACTCCCCAGATCTTGCACCCCGTGACTTTTTCCTGTTCCCGAACATTAAAAGTAAAATGCAAGGAAGCAGATTTGGCAGCGCAGAAGAAGCCGTCGCAGAATATCGAAAGCAGCTGGACCAGTGAAGTGAAGATGCCTGGTTATCGTTTAAACACTGGTTTTCTCTCGTGGACCAGCACATTGCAAGTAAAGGCTTGTTTTTGTAATAGTTGTAAGTAAATTTTGTAAATAAATTTATATTTTGTATTGAAGTCTAAAAGCTTTTTGAGCAACCCTCCTATTTCAAGAAACGCATTATGGGTGCAATACTAACAATAGAGCAGTATTGGACTTCGAGCTTTCGCGCTTTACTTTCAACAGAAACCAAATATGTAAGCTTGTACTATGAAGCTACAGTACAATAAATGACAAAAATGCAATAAAAGGAAAAAGTTGTAGATTCTGTCCATTAGCAACCCAATTGAAATAACATGCACACTTTGCTGAATTAGATCATTCATATTAGAGGATATGGTTATATTACGACTAAAAAAGTGATTAAGTGTCTATTAGTCATAATAGCTTCGTTAAATATGGTTCGAATCTCTTTTGTTTATTAACCTACCATCCTTAAAAGCAGTTGCCGAAAATCACTACAAACCACTATTATTATAAGAAAATACTCGTTTAATTGTATTTATCTTTTAATCGCACTACTGACAGTGCGTTACGCTACACAAACTGCGAAGAAATACTACTACAGCATTTCGCTATGGTTAAAAATTAATCAAAATCAACATCTAAGAATAGAACAATAAAATATAAACTCACGCCATCATTATCAACGTCGCCTAAACAAATAGCATTTCTGGAAATGTTCCCTCGAAATTCAAACTCCAGGCGAGAGACGAAAGAAACCGCTCGCATTCTTGCACTCACGTCCCTTAGCCCCACGAAATGGAACTTTCTGGATCTCGTTAAATAGCCATGGAAAAGAAAAGTTTTGAAAATTTCCCGTCGAGTATAATGAATTTGCAACTATTATCAGTCTATTACTAAATCACAGTGCACGGCAGAATAAAAACAGTCAATTGAGTGAATGAGATAAACAAAGTTTATCGGTTGCAGTGTAACAATGAAGCTGTAGAGAATGTGTTCTTCGTGCTCGATCAGGCTTACCAGTATGTGTGAAAGATTGATCACGTGATAATAGAAAACGTTTGTGATTTTGGGCGTTTTACGATGGAGAGGGAGAAAGGGGAAGCAATAAATGTGATGTCACGCATTTAAAAAAAAGAATATGTTGCAGTTGTCTCGCTGATAACTTGGCTGGCAATATTGGCGGGCGCTGCTTTACTTTTCCATCAGCTGCACCGTCATTTGATGTGAAGTCCGACTTTCACAGTACATGCGTTTACAGGGTAGGCAACTATTCACAGCATAACAACAGAATCGCATCTAGATAGGACTAGGATAGACGAGAGAGGGAAAGTACATCCATGCCCGAAAGGGACTGGAACCTGAAACCTCCCCATCCGCAAGCAGACTTCTCTGGTCACTAGACAAGGTGACCGGCATAAGACTGTAAATGCATTTACATGACATTAATGTACATGACATTAATGTAAAACAGCGTGTTCTGTGACAAGGGTTGAGAGTAAGGTTAAATGAACATTTTTTGATAAAGGAATGCGAAAGGTTCACAATCTTTAAAAAAGTGCTACAGGGGTTTCCAAGCTTTTTGGTCCGTGGTCCATTTGCCGTGTTTTCCAGTTTCTCGTGGACCCCCTTCTAAAGGGTCTTCCAAAACTAGTTATGCTCTGAAATAATAGAACTGAAGCATTCTTAAATCGCAAATTAGATGGTTAAGTTCCATTATAGATGCTCCAAAACAACCAGAAGAAAGCGAGATATATGTAAATATAACAAGATTAATCGGGAATTTACCCAACAGTATCAGAGCTCTTTTAATATTGATTTTTTAAGCAATCAAAAACTCCTTAAATGCTTGAAAACTTACTAAAAATTCAGTTCGACAGTTTTACTGCAGAGAAAAAAATTGAAATTAAAATTAAAAGAAAACATATGAAAAGAAAAACGTAACATTTTTTCATAATAATAATATGGCACAAAACTAAAACCAGGTACACATCTCCTTATATAGAATAGGTATACACGGAAAAAAAGAAGTCTTTTTAATGGGAGGGGGGAATTTGGTGTATCAACAGCAAATTTTTAGTATTTGTCTTTAGATTTGAGACACAACTTTAAATCTCTCTGATCAGGGACTCTCAGTCTGTTTGTTATTATTTTAAAGAAAATTTGTAATTGAACTGAAATTTGTTTGCACGAGGTACGGAGATGTAAAACCTAGCAGAAATTTTCTTGCGATTTTCCAAAGATAAAGGATAAGTTGTAGATGTGTCTTACTAGAGACAGAAATATTTATACCTTTTCCTATCTTAAGTTCTTCATTAGTGATTATTCCAATCAACTCTTCCCGTAAAATATCGATTTTTCATTATCATCAAAAATATTGATAATCCACAAAGACATCAGTGCCAAAAAGTTTTTAAAATAATAATAATAAAAAATTGTCAAACAAAATCCTTTTAACAGCCAGTGTACTTTGAAGTGTACATGGTACACTTCAAAGTGAAAGAGCAATTTATTTAACTGCCCAAATAATGTACAGTGTTAAATATTACGCATTTTGTTTATTGCATTTGCTACAAATTGTAGCAATTGATGCTCAGATTTTTGCTAATGATCCTGGCTCGTGGACCCCCAAATTTTTCTTTCGTTTATATGGACCCCTTGCAAACTATGGGAGACCCCTGAGGGTCCCAGTAGACCACTTTGGGAATCCCTGGTCTACTAGAAGAGCGATTCTCAACCGTTCATCTGCCACCAGTCCACGATAAAAGTGATCGGTCCTTTTTAGAGACTTTTGCATGTCCTCGTTAAAAAAATTTCCTTCTGCAAAAAATTATAACAAGTATGGTATACTTATAAATACATTTTGCGATTACTTTTAATAATTTTCAATCTTTTTCCGATTTCTAAAGGTTTATTCACCCATGAAAAATAAGCGCAATAACTTCAATTCAATTTAAAAACATTTTGTACGTAAAACATTACAATAGGGTTGTTTCCTTCAACCAAAAATGCAAATTTTGCCAAACTGAAACACAGAGCCAAATGTAAAAAAATAAGCCCCACACACAAAAAAAAAAAAATTCTCAAAATAAGTTAGTTAAAACGTTTGAAAATCGAAACTTCCGGGAAAAGCGTGGGGCTAGCAGTGATGTCAAAAAGTATGATTGCGCAGCAGCACCTGTGGTGTACATACACTGGCGAAAAAAAAAATCCCAACACCAAGAAAGACTTGTGTTAGATAAACGAAATTTGGTAGGCGTGTTTATACAACTGAAAGATGACATCGATTGAAATTTCGTGTTCCGCGTATAAGTGTGGCGCAGCTGGCGTCACTCAGAACATGCAAATAAGGCTTGTTTTAAAAGCGTGTTGTGAAGCTCGTGTGTAATATTTTTCCGTGAAATTTGACGAATTGCGTTCATGTTAGCCAGGAATACCTTTAAGAAGACGAAGAAGCCATTATCAACAGCTCACCGAGTTTGAACGAGGTCATACAATTTGGCTACGAAAAGGTGGATTTTTATTTCGCGATATTGCAGAAAGACTTGGGTGGGAATGTTTCCACCATGCAAGATTATTGGAAGCTATGGGAAAGGGATGGTACTATCTCAAGAAGATCGAGTTCCGAGCTGCCACGTGGCACGACTGAGAAGGAAGATGGCCGAATCTTGCGTACGGCTGTGGCGCATCGTACTGCATCTGCGGCTGACATTCGAGCTGCAGTTGATACCGTCGCGACCCAAGGAACGGTAAGAAACTGTTTACTTCAAGGACAGCTCCGAGCCAGGCAGCCTGTAGTCGGTATTCCATTGACTGCAAACCATTGCCTTTTCCGACGGCAGTGGTGCCACGACAGAGCTCACTGGAGGTCGGAGTGGAGATCTGTTGTAATTTTGATGAAAACAGATTCTGAATTAGTGCCAGTGGTGGCAGTATATTGGTCAGAAGGAGGCCAGGGGACCGCTTGCATCCAAGCGGTCTACGGCCTAGACACACGGAACTCACACCTGGAGTTATGGTCTCTGGAGCAATTTCCTACGACAGCAGGGGCATTCTTGTGGTTATCCCAAACTCACTGGCTGAAAATTTGCCATCAGTCTGTTAATTTAACCAGTAGTACAGCCCTTCATGAGTAGCATTCAAGGGGGCGTTTTTCAACCGGATAACGCTCGCCCTCACATCGCTGCTGTAACGCAATGTGCTCTACAGAGTGCTGACATGTTACCATGACCTGCAAATTCACTAGGTCTGTCTCCAATTGACAACGTATGGGATATCATGGGATGGCACCTCGAGCATCATCCAGTCAGCAATGATGGTCCTAGTATTGACACAGCAAGTGCAACAAGCATGGAACTCCATACCACAAAGTGACATTCGGTACCTGTATGACATAATGCATGCACGCTTGCAGGCTTGCCTTCAAAATTCTGGAGGTTACACCCTCTATTAAATTAACATAATTTCACATTTGCACAGCATTTTCTTGAGCTTAAATTAGCCAGTGATCTTGTGCATTTAATCAATTAAACATGTTAACTAGACAATTGCATTACCCAAATTTCATTACTCTACAGCAATTTTTTCTTGGTGTTGGGATTTTTTTTTTTTTTTTCGCCAGTGTATGTTAAAATTTTGGAGGGTGCTTACAATTAAGTATTCGTATGGTTTTCCTTCTATTGAACTTTTGCTATTTTTCAATGCAAAACTCCTTAAATGAAAGAAATGCTCCAGAGTCTTAAAAACATACAAAAAGGGAACTTTAATGAATACAATATTCACATCACAAATCAATAATATCGCACCTACACACACTATTTTGCCATTTTTCAAAGTGGGGCGTGTAACAAACCTCTGAGAAATTAAAACAATCATTGTTGCTGACCGCCCTTTTGTCTTCGACAAGGGGGAAATATTTTGTACAAAAGTCACAAATAAAGTCATTTACAAAATGTACATTGCAGAAATAAATTTTACTACAATACAACCTTGAAAATATGGACTTCCGAAAACAACTAGTGTATAATAATCGGACACGCATTTGAATAAAATGTGTAACAAACAAATTTTAGATAAAAAATATAATGTTTTGTTTTTGCAAAGGAGACTGGTTCATTTTTTCAATCGTAATTCTTGTAAAGGGTTCATTTGGGCGATTGTGATTTCTGTTTCATTTCGTACACTGTAAAAACTGGATGTTATTTTCACAGTATTATACAGCTAATTTTACAGTAATAAACTGTAAAATTGACTAATTTTACAGTTTATTACAGTACATTTTACATTTTTAAACTGGAACCTCAGCTGCCAGTATTATAGTGTAAAAACAACAATTTTTTTATTACAGTGTACTAAAGTAACAAAATAAGTCATTTACAACACATACGATACAAAAATGTATTTTACTGCAGCCTAGTATTAAAAATATGTGATCTTCAAAATCCACAAGTCTCTAATAATCAAACAGGTTCTTTAAAATTTCCTTTTTGAAATAGAGGCGTCAAAGTTGCAAATACACATTTCAAAAAGCATGAAAACAAAATGTAATGAGCGAACTTAAGGTACAAAATATTTAATTTTTGTAATCTTATATTAAACTAGTTCGTTTCTGCAATCACACTTCTTGCAAAAGGTTCATGTGGATGATTGCATTTTTATTTTGTTTCATACAAAAGTCATAAAACAAGTCATTACAATATGTACATTACAAAAATGTATTTTACTACAGTACAACCTTGAAAATACTGACTTCCAAAATCCACAAGTCTCTACACGTTCCTTAAATTTCTGTTTAAATTAACCCCTTAACGATCGGTTAATTTTCAAGAAAAAGGTCCTAAAAATGCCTATTTTTTTATCCCTGAAAATTAAAATGAAAATATACGTCTGAACAACAATTGTACATTTATTTATAATTTTTGTTTTATTTTTAGCATGAAATTAAAAAAAAAAAAAAAATAATAATAATGGAAGGCCTACATTCAAGCTTACTATGACTTCATGTTAGTTTCCCAGCAAGCAAGGAAAATTATTAAAAAAAATGTGTTTTAAACACAAAAAGGAAAGTTATTAAATACCCTGGTGCTGCTATCCAATGTGTAAAATGAGAAGTGAAACGTTTTTGGCAAAATAAATGAATCAGTTTATTTTTTCCAGCCAGGAAATATCACGGGAGCGAGAGGGAAGGGGTTAAATGCATGAAAATTAAAAATAAACATTTCAAAAATCATGAATATAAAATAGAAAATAGATATATTTTAACACATCTTATTCTTTTTCATAAACTTCAAATTTTTATCTGGAAAATTTGAATCCAGAAGTCCAATATTTTTTGTTGTGGTGCTTCTGTTATTCTGTCTTTTTAAACATTAATTTCAGTTAGTTTAGGTTTCGCACTTCGTACTTAATTTGTCGATTTTTGACACACTTTCCATCAAAACTTATTTCAGTTAATGCCTGAAAAATATTCTATATTCCAAAGCAGTTCGATTATCACGGTTGTACTATATGCAAAATATTAACTCTACATCAACAGCACACATTTTTGAAAAACAACATTGTAAATCAATTTAATTCAATCTTGGAAAATATTAATGTATCATTGATAGAACAAAATAATATCGTCTTGTTTCTGTTACATAAATAAAATTTTAGTAATGTGGCCGTTTAAACAGAAATGATGTTAGGTGAAAAATTAACAGTAGGCCTTCATTTTTATAATATAAAGCAAGTGAAGTAGTTAATGCTAAAGTAGCTCAATTTAAACTACTAAAAATTAAACATAGGTAAAAAAAAATATTTTTTTTAAACACCAAATTGTTCTATTTTTCAAATGATTGCTAATACCACTCATACTTAAAAATGAAATTTAAAATTTGTAACCTTTCATAGAAAATATTACAGATTCATAATGAAAGAAGCATCTATTCCAAGTCTATATAATAATAATAATCTGAAACAACGATTGAAATACGTAAATATCACATCCTTTACAAACCAAAAGACAACAAAAAGGGCGATCAGGAACAATATTAAAAAAAAAAAAAAACAATAAATCTCCGAAGCATATCCCCCGTTGTGGGATTTACGAAATATAGACTAAGAGAGGGACTCCCACGATATAAAAATCATTTTCGTGTGTCACGCACAGGTATCAAAAGTCACGACGAACGGCCCAAAATTTCCGGAATTTTTTTACATCCGTTTGGTTTTGAAAAATTGGACAAATTGATTTTTTACGAGTTGAAATGAAGTCTAACATTTTAACTTCCTGACAAAATTGAAAACGTGCCAAACAGTTTAAAATATAAGCCATCTGTATTATTTTCCCAGCGAAGCTATTGTTTAAAAGGCCTTTCAGTTTTCTAACTGCTGGTAGATTTCTTTGTTCAAAAAGAACAAACTATTCAAATGAGTTAAATTATCATTTGGCAGCTCAATTTGAGTAGGGTATCATTTTAATAAATTGTGAGTTTTACACAAGAAGTTGTTTTCCCTTTTTTTTTCAGAGTCTGTTACATACAAATGAAGAAGCGCACAAATTTATATTTGTGCTTGTGCACACCTTGAAAATATATTAAAATTCTAACATTTCCACTAGAGTGGATGCCAGTTCATTTAATCACCTGCATTAATGAATCAAATCATCAAAAACAGAATTTACTGAACATATATATGTTGGAATCCAAATACAGTACAACATTTTCAATTCGAAAAAGTCTGGACTACGGCAATTCCGAATTGTGGAAATTTCTGC
Source organism: Uloborus plumipes (assembly GCA_038373865.1). Taxonomy (NCBI): domain Eukaryota; kingdom Metazoa; phylum Arthropoda; class Arachnida; order Araneae; family Uloboridae; genus Uloborus; species Uloborus plumipes. The sequence continues at coordinate 13,720 of JAXGGA010010202.1, forward strand.
ATTATAGAATTTATGAATAAAAAATCGTTACCAGGAAGCTAAATGTGAAATAAGTAATATTTTATCAAAATAATTATAGCAGCATATTTTAATGTGAATTTTAAGTTTAAAAAACGAATTTTAAACGTGCATTTAAAAGAAATTAAGATTTCGAATGGTAGCGCCATCTGTTGTCATCAAAAATGACAACAAAGATAAATTTTATACTTATCAGGTTAATAAATCGAATATTACGGCAGTATAAACAGGCCTGTCATCTCAAGTTTTTCCAGGGTGCAAAGGGTAAAAATGCAGTACGATTTCACCGGAAAACAAAAACCATGTCCACTTACATGTAAATAGATTGATTTCTCAAAGACCAATAGACCCAAGGGGGGGGGGCAATGGACCGCCCCCCTGAATGACAGGCCTGAGTATAATGTATACACCTAACAAATAAATGAGAAATACTAACTAATCAATGACTGTTTTGGTTACTTTTTGGTTACTTTAAGATTCTCAAACATAAATCAGTAAGTAACTGCCCTCAAGCCAGGGCTGAGGCAGAAACATGCAATACACCGCTGGCTCGTCTATTCCATCCATGGACGAGAACGAGATGGAGGCAAGAAACAATTTTAATTTTAATGTAATTTTTCACAAGTAAATTTCTCAGAATTTACTCGTGGCACCATCTGTTGACAGACAGGGAAAACAATTTTAGAATTTTTTTTTTGTTTTCTGAAAGATGAAAAAAATGCCTGAATCACAGATTTTCCGAACTACAGAAGTCTGAATGAGCGATGTCATAAAGTTCTAAATCTATAATTCCCAAACATTTCTCGGAATTTATTCGTGGCGCCATCTATTGACAGACAGGGAAAACAATTGGATTTTTTTTTTGTGGAAAGATGAAAAAATGTCCGAACGATAGATCTTCCGAACGACGGGAGTCCGAATTTTCGATGTCATACCGCATCATAAATTTTGAAATCTATAATTCCCAAACATTTCCCATAATTTACTAGTGTCGCCATCTATTGACAGGCAGGGAAAACAATTGCAGAAAATTTGTGTTGAAAGACAAAAAAAAAAAAAAGATGAAAAAAATGTCTGAATTAAAGATTTTTCCAAATCATCGATGTGAAACTGCATCACAAATTTTCGAATCTATTACAACTCGTTGCAAATGAGTTTTCCAATTTTTCCACCTCCCAGTTTCACCTCAGATGAGGTCTGCCACGTTCATGGGCATCTCCTCCACCTGCGTGTTGTAGAAGGACTCGATGTCCCTCAGGGTCCGCTTGTCGTCCTCCGCGATGAAGTTGATGGCCACGCCCTTGCGGCCGAACCTCCCGCCCCGACCAATCCTGGAACAGAGAGACAGATCGTCACTTTCATGCATTTCTGTTTCGAGAGAAGAGCGACCGGCAGAGTGTGCCCACCTGTGTATGTAGTTCTCCCGGTTGGTGGGCAGGTCGTAGTTGATGACCAGGGACACTTGCTGGACGTCGATGCCCCGGGCCAGGAGGTCGGTCGTGATGAGGACCCGGCTCGACCCGGACCGGAACTCCCGCATGATGATGTCTCGCTCCTTCTGGTCCATGTCCCCGTGCTGTAACCAATCACGAGGCTCGTATCATCGGGGACAACGGGAGGAAAAGTTTTAAGGAATTTTGAGAAAAAGTGGCAAAAATAAGATTTTTGACAAAAAAAAGAGTCGATAAAGTAAAGAATAAATCGGATTTTTAAACCAAAAACCAGAGCACAAAGTGCAATAAAAAAAAATAATTAAATTTAAAATAATCCACAACATCAGGCAAGTAAGAGAAGAGTTTTTAAATTATTTTCAAGAACTCATAAAAAATCAAGTAATTTTAATACTTATCAAGGAAGTATCGGAAAATGAAGCACTTTTCCATGGCCCCTCCTTGTCAAAAAAGTTCAAGGAGTTTTCAAGACCATGGGAACCCTGGTAGCAAACATTATTCTTTCTCCTACTCGCTGTAGCACATAAAGTGCTTTTTTGCTCCAGCTTCACTTTTACTTTTTTTTTTTCGCAGTGGAAAGGAGTTCCAAATGCGAAATACTGAACAAACATTAGCCAGACTGCAGAGATCACTCCTCGTAAGATAAAGTAACACCTTACATTTTCACATGTAGAGGTAATATTTAAAAAAAGTATTATGGATTCAGTTCCTATTTAGTCACTAGAGAAGATGTTTGTGGCATGTGGACTCCACGAAGAAGAAATTAAGTGTTTCATTCAACGATCAGACAGGGGTTACACTGACCCCTTCATTCTTTCTAGGTAAACTGTAAATTTCAGTCTTTTTTGAGTTAGAAATTACAACCACCCATTTTTTAACAATAAAACAAGACAACCAAATGGGTATCTTTGATCCATTTAAAAAGAAACATATACATGTACAAAAGAATATAGAACTATAATTTAACATTTAAAGCAAAATAGTCGAGCACAAGGTTGGTTATGCACAAACAGAAAAAACAAAAACTAACCAAAGCAGATACTGTGAAGTCTCTGTTATGCATTTTCTCCATGAGCCAGTCCACTTTTCTCCTTGTGTTGCAGAATATGACAGCCTGGGTGATGGTCAGCGTTTCGTACAAATCGCAGAGAGTGTCCAATTTCCAGTCCTGGAACAGATAAATCATTTACGTCCATAAATTAGGCGGACAATCATTGGCGCACCCAGCATTGCATCCTTTAGAAAGTTTTTGAATTTGAATGTCCTAGAGAGAAACTGCAGTCTTTTTTGATTAAATTAAGGGGTCGGGAGCTATCTCTCGGCAAATGTCCAAAAATTAAGTAAAAAAAACGTATTTCAAGCAGTTTGGTTTTGCCAAGGGGGCTTAAGCCCCATTGCCCCCTCCATCGGTGCGCCACTGATGGCAATGAAATAAAGTTGAACCTTAAGTGAACTGAAAATGACCGCAACAGGAACGAGCACAGTAAAGAGTCATGTACATAAAGGAAGAAATGAATTTAAAATACTCTTACATGCAAATAAGACGATTTAAAAAACACCACTAGATTTTCAAGATTTTAACCAAAATCAAGAAAAAAAAATAAATAAATAAATACCGAAAATGAAAAATAAAATGAGAAAGTAAAAGAAAAAATGCTAAGATATTCGTAAAGTTCCAGAAGAATACAAATACTTTCAGAATGCAAAAGGATTGGAATCTCAAACACAGTGTGCCATTTTCGGTCACACAAGTGTTTGGTGTTGGATTGTTTCCAAAATAAATTTACTGACACTCATAAACGTTTGACACGATACAATTTGTTTGAAATTAAAATAAATCTGTTCAAAGTTACTCCCGCTGCCCCAACCAATCCATCTCCTCTATACTATACATTTCAGTAATGATTTTTCAATAGATTTTGACTAATCTCAAAAATAATCAGAAAAGTGTTTTATCAAAAGTCTTGTCGTGAAGCTATTTATTTTATTCATTTAGATTCTTTTTTCCAGCAGGCTATATGCTCAGAAAAAAAAAACTAAGATGCTTACATAAAGTTGGCGAATTGGGGGTCTATTTGCATAGGCCAATCAAATGACGAGTAAGTTCGCCGATGATCAAAATATGCGTTACGTGCATAAAATGAGTCACGAATGAAAATTCAGCCTGGAAGAGGCAGAGTGACTGACCTCCCTCTCTACCGCGATGTAGAACTGCTTGATCCCCTCGAGGGTGAGCTCCTCCTTCTTCACGAGGATGCGGATGGGCTCCCGCATGAACTTCTTGGTCACTTCCAGCACGTCCACAGGCATCGTGGCAGACAGCAGGATCACCTGTTCAAAGCAGTAACACAGTACGAGTTTCAAAATGCAGGCTTTACAGTTGAAGCATTCAAAAAAAAAAAAAAAACAGGAGAAAACCATTCGAGATTGCCGGGGAAATAGTAGCCGAGATGGGCAGCTTTTCGAGACAGACTGCTATCGACCAGGCAAATTAACAAAACGAGCCAAAACCAAATAATGCATTTTATTAAGAGTTTGACAACGCAATTCAGATTTTACTTTTACAAATGAAATTTTTTTTATGAAGGGTATAAATGTTGAAGATCCAAGAGAGTATTTTTCACACCTCATCTTCATTACTCACTGAACAGCCTAAATAACCTTTTCTCCACACGCAAATTCAGAATGACAACCCTAAAAGCGACTCAAATCTATCGAGTGTTAACCCATACATTGGCACCCGACATTACTCCACTGGACTTCTTTTTGGATGATTGTTAAAGAACTTCAATAGAATTGAAAACTGGAAATCAGATTGCTCTTTTGAAAAAAAAAAAAAACACTAACCTGTATGTTGGAGTTCAACGTCCTGAACACATCATAAATTTGGTCTTTGAAGCCCCTGGACAGCATTTCATCGGCTTCGTCCAAGACGAATATTTTAATGTGGTCCGTTCCTTTGAAAATACAGATCATTAATAGTTGAGTAGCTTCCATTGGATTAATTTTGATTTTGGTAAAAGTGACTCCAACAGAAAATAATTTAAAAACATAGTGTTAAGCAATTAAAAAATATGCTTTTAGAGAGTGAATCAAACTATTTCATGACACTCTGATTTTCAAAACTATTGAATGTTAACTATTGAATGCTAAGTTTTCATGCACTTATAAATGCATCAACATGTAATATTATAGTATAATAACAGTATTAAATATATTACTTTTATATTTGTAAAGAATGTGAATTTATTTTACTCAAAATTACATACATACCCACATGTGAAACTAATAAAAGCATATTAAAAACTGAAACTTGAAGAATCAAAGTATATATGGGTGATTCTACAAATACGAGCATATTTCTAACAAGTAGATTTCAAAATAATAATATAAAATTTAAAATCTGAAAAAAATCAGCAAAGCACTTTATAAGTTGCATAAATGAAATAGAATATCAGCAGAGCATAAATGTTTGTATTTTTTTGTATTTTTGCATTTTTATTTATTTATTTTTTTGAAGGCATCTGAATGATAAAAAGGACATGTGGATTAGGGTGGAGCGAAAAACAAAAATTTTGGAATTTTATTCTGTAATACCCGGCAAAAGCTGTGCATGCGTAAGTATAATACACATGTAAAGTATAATTAAGTTTGGACAACTCTTTTAGGGTCCTACCAGGGCTTGAATTTCTCTAAAAATACGAAAAAATGTCACTTTTCTAAAATTGTTTGGAAAATATAAATAATCACCATTTTTGTTCTAATACCACTAAAATGCTTCCTTTTAACACTCTTTTCATGCATCTTCAAAATTATTTACATTCTATTCAGTATTAAGTTCGTACATAAACCGTAAAGTTCCGTGAAATTAACCAAAAATTGACTTTTTTTACCATTTTTTGCACATAGCAACAATTCCTCTTTTGTAATCCAGATACTATTTTTTTGCAATGAATGGGGAAAATGCAGCTTTAGTTGTAAATGCAATTATATTTCGTTACATTAACAGCCCAGAACGCACCACAAGGAGGTAGCTGCATTTCGGGTGTCATTCTGCATTTTCCATCCACCCAGCCACGTTGTTTACATATTTTCAACACATTTATACGGATGCAATTACTTTCTGATATTAAACAGGTTTCTCCGTGTGAATCAAAGTTTGAAGTTAGACTCATGACTGAGTTTTGGCATTGATAATTGCGAGCATAAAGTATTTCATTTAAATTCATATCTTGTCTCTTCCTTCAATAGCAGTCTACCGTCTCACTAACCAGTTTTAAACCCTTAAAACAGTCGGAGTGTAGAAGAGGTATACTTAATGAATCACTGATAAAGTGCAACTTGTTTTTGAAAAGTTAACTTATTAACGTTGCAAAAACTCAGTGGAAGATATCGAAGCTTTAAAAACGGATTAAAAAACGAGTAAAAGTACTTGATGGACATTGCCAATGTAATACAGAAAGAGAAAAGTGACCCTGATCTCACTATCAAAAATCGGAGACCTTTCAGTCATTAGCGTTCGTTAATTCGAGCTAACAGAGTTATGAATCTGTTAATTTTCAAGATGAATTTCTAATGAGATGAAGATACTCGTCAGTTATATCTTTAAATAATATAATGGTTCAAGAAATTAGAAATTTAAAAAAAGAAAGAAAATTTCCGTGAAACATGGAATTGTATGTATAATGAAAGTTACGCAATCTATAATTCATTTAATTGATGATCTTCTCTTCTTCGTGGATCCGATGATTCGAAGAAATGCCTGCTTTGTTAATTTTGAGAACTTGTAATTGGCCATGGCAGTGGACGATAGTCAAACTGTAAAGGAGTTGGGTTACGGAAAGGCATACAACATCAGAAAACACTTTGATAACTAAATGAGAACTTTTATGACCAATATTAAGTTTTGAAAGTTCAAACTATGAGATTTTTTTAAATTGACATCATTAATGGGAGGAAAGTAAACACGCGTTGACCAGTCAATTTATTCTTATAGTTTTAAACTTTTATAGAATGTGTAATTTTAAATATGATTACAGCTCCATAGAAATTTTTTCTTTTTTTTTTTAAATATCTAATTTCTTGAACTATACAGAAGCGTATTTTTTTAATGATATAACTGACGAGTATCTGTATCTCATTAGAAACTCAGCTTGAAAATCAACAGCTTCATCACTCTGTTAGCTCGAATTAATGAAAGCCAATGACTGAAAGGTCTCCAATTTTTGATAGTGAGATCAGGGTCACTTTTTTATTTCTGTATTACATTGACAATGTCCATGAAGTACTTTTATCCCTTTTTAAAGCTTTGGTATCTTCCACCGAGTTCTTGCAACGTTAATAAGACAACTTTTCGAAAACAAGTTGTACTTTATCAGTGATTCAATAAGTATACCTCTTCTACACTCCGATTGTTTTAAGGGTTCAAAACTGGTTATTGAGACGGTAGATTGCTATTGAAGGAAGAGACAAGATATGAATTTAAATGCAAAACTATATGCTCGCAATCGTCAAGGTAAAAACTGTGTCATGAGTCAAACTTCAAACTTTGCTTCAAAAGGAGAAACCTGTTTAACATCAGATAGTAATTGCATCCATATAAATGTGTTGAAAATATGTAAACAACGTGGCTGGGTGAATGGGAAAGGCAGAATGACACCCGAAATGCAGCTACCTCCTTGTGGTGCGTTCTGGGCTGTTAATGTAATGAAATATAATTGCATTTACAACTAAAAGCTTCATTTTGCCCATTCATTGCAAAAAAAATAGAATCTGGATTACAAAAGAAGAATTTATTGCAATGTGCAAAAAATGGTAAAAAATGTCAATTTTTGGTTAATTTCACAGAACTTTACGGTTCATGTACGAACTTAATACTGAATAGAATGTAAATAATTTTGAAGATGCATGAACAGAGTGTTAAAAGGAAGCATTTTAATGGTTATAGAACAAAAATGGTGATTATGTATATTTTCCTAAAAATTTTTGAAAATTGATATTTTTTCGTATTTTTAGAGAAATTCAAGCCCTGGTAGGACCCTAAAGGAGTTGTTCAAACTTGATAATATTTTACACGTGTTTTGTACTTACGCATGCACAGCTTTTGCCGGGTATTACAGAAAAAAATTCCAAAATTTTTGTTTTTCGCTCCACCCTAATGTGGATGACACAATGGGTATGTGAATAACACAATAAGTATGCGAATAACACAAGCACAATAGATATAAAAACTTTTTAACCTATAAACTGTTAGACATAATTTTTAAATATTGTACTGTCATAGTTTGGCTTTTGATTCATCCACGTGTCTCATATTGGGGCATGTGAATGACATTAGGAAAAGGGCATGTGAATGACAAAACACGACTAATGTGTTCTCAAAAAGTCATTTCTGAATATTTTTTGGTCTAACTTCGAATAAGAACCAACAAATGTAAGCTTTAGGACTATTCATTATCAAAATTTATTTACATGTACATTTTACTAGCATTCTGTAGGCCATGTTAAATCAAAGATGAAAAACACTTGCCTTGAAAGTTGAGTTTAGCTTGCTTTTTATCAAAAAGTAATTGCAGAACAGCAAAATTAATCTTCAGCCAGGAATAACAAAGTTCCATGCTTCATTTTAAGATGTGTTGCTAGATTTTGAAATAAAACATTTCAGAGAAAAATACTTTCAGACATGTGGATGACTGATAATCGCTGGGACAAAGTTTAGATTAATTTATAGACATACTATTTTCACATTCTTTTGCTTTTTTTTTTTTTTTTTTTTTTTTGTGGTTTACATCTTGCACACATTCACATTTATAAATAAAAAAACTCTTCAGAAAAAAATCACTTATTATTTTTTTTATCTATATTCCATTGATTGTGAAAATTGCACCTATGGGACAGGGCATGTGGATGACATTTCAATGTAATATTTTATTTTTAACAGAATAATAATTAATTATTGACTTTGTTGATAATCAGAATTTGTAGAACAAAAGACGCATAAAAATATTCCCAAAATAGTTTTTTATTAAATTGAAAACAAAGAGTGCGATCAGTATGGAACACAAATTTGCCCATTTTTGTAGAATCACCCATATAATGTAAGATTCTACAGTCTAAAAAGTCTGAAAATAAAAATAAATATGAAATATAGTTTACAAAAACTAAAAACTACGCTTCTAGAGTTCAATCAAAATATTTCACATGACACTTTGATTTCCCTCTGATTTTCGAAACTAGTGAATATCCGCTCAGTTTACATGCACTTATGATGAATCAACAAGTTTATATAATTCATTTCAGCCTTTAGTTTCAACAATAGCATTAAATACAGGGTGTCCACTCCAATCGTGGACCAATAGCTAATTTCTAAACCGTTAGAGATAAGCATATAGTTTATTTAGGAAAAAATCTCCAAATTACGAAAGGAATTTTGGGTCTATTCAATGTTTTTCAAAAAATCAAATTTTGAAAGAGTTACGAAATTTAAATTTTTATACAGCCCCGCAGTCCTATCAATCATATTTAGTAAAACATTCTTGACACTATAACGTTTAAAACTAAAAAAAAATCACTCTTCTACGACAAAAATTGACCGAGTTATGACGTTTTGAAAAATCAAGATTTTGAAGGATTTCGCATACGGTCCCTCTGGATGACGTCATGAAACAATGCAAAATCTTGATTTTTCAAAACGTCATAACTCGGTCAATTTTTGTGGTAGAAGAGTGATTTTTTTTAAGTTTTAAACGTTACAGTGTCAAGAATGTTTTACTAAACATGATTGATAGGACTGGGGGGCTGTATAAAAATTTAAATTTCGTAACTCTCTCAAAATTTGATTTTTTGAAAAACATTGAATAGACCCAAAATTCCTTTCGTAATTTGGAGACTTTTTCCTAAATGAACTATATGCTTATCTCTAACGGTTTAGAAATTAGCTATTGGTCCACGATTGGAGTGGACACCCTGTATATCACTTTCACATTCGTGAAGAACATGAATTCATCTTTCATCCAGAGTTACCGAAACACTCTAAGAATCGAAAGAGAGAGGAGAGGGGCGCCAACACTCACTGAGCGCCTTCCGTCCGATCATGTCGAAGACGCGGCCCGGGGTGCCCACCACCACGTGCACCCCCATCTCCAGGCGGCGCACGTCCTCCCGCACGTTGGTGCCCCCGATGCAGGCGTGGCACAGGGCATTCATGTAGTCGCCCAGCGCGATCACCACCTTCTGGATCTGAACCGGGAATAAACAGACAAAATAAAAAGAGTCAGAAAGAGTTTTGTTCTTTTGCATGTGCACTGTACAGTATGACCACTTAAATTTGGAATCGTCGGGACCACGGCAATTACGAAGTGTGGAAATTCCCGTGGAAACTAAATGTGAAATAGTTCTGGGAACCCACGGTATATCAGACATTTTGACACTCAACCAGCAGGTTCAATAAACTGCTGTAGCACTTTTTGTTTTGTTAGTTACTTTCACATTTTAATATCATTCAGAAATGGAAAAAAAAAACATACCTTAATCAGTACACATTCATAGCACTTTTCCCTTTTTTGACCGAAATTTATTATTAACGAGGCATTTTTAATTTACATTTACACTGTTACATTACTAATAATGCTACGAATCTAAAATAAAAAAGGAACATCACATTAGTTCAATACATTAATGTGATGTATTAATACATCATACATGTGATTACTTTCAAAACAATTTGGCTGAAAATATTCGATGGGCAAAAGTGCTATTAAATGCATTCAGTAAAAAATTTGATTATAATTTTTTTTTTTTAACTTTTATCATTTTGGTTTCTCTAACTCTGTTTTATTTTATTATTTTCTTTCAAATCAAAATTTCTAACCAAAACCAAGCAAGCAGAGAATGCTCCCTATTAAAAAAAGTTGGGTAGATCGACGTCACCTCCCACGATCTTCATCTAGAGATCGTGGAAATTTTAAATGGATTGAAAATTTTAAGAGTCGATGGGAAATTTTTTAAGATAGATCGGTAGAGAAGGACAGAACTATGCTTTCCCAATCAAATTGGCCGATTTCAGGCAATTGGCTGAAGAATCACATGTATGACATCATATATATGAAGAACACTTTAAAAGTATTTTTAATAATAAATTAACAATAATAATACCGTCTTTTTTTTTTTTTTTCATTTTCATATATTTCGCATTTAAGCAATATTGATTTTGGCAACGTTTGGAAACAGTAGTAGGGGCGTCTATTGCCCATTTAGCGAGAAAGGGGTACCCAAAGCACAAAGATTAACCAAATATCGTAATAATTGCGACATTGCAACGTTCTTTTTAAAGTGTTTCATTTCGGAAAATGTATTGCTTTGTTTTTAAAGCTAGGAAAGGAAACTTTCTTCTTCTTTCAAATTTTGGTAAGATTTCTGTTGGTTTCTGTGAGCAACAAAATTGTTCTTATTTTCTCTTTTGGCTTATTTTTGTGCATCTCCCCTTGGGGTTGCATTCGAATGTCCCAAGGGGTTGTTTTACCCCTTTTATGGAGTAAATCAGTGTTAATTTCAATGCAGATGAATTGGCACGACCACTTGGCGATATATAGCCAAGCCTTTGGTCGCCAAGTATTTGTCGCCAATTTGGCGATTTTTTAAAAAAAAATTTTGGGTTCAATTTGGTGCTATTGGCTATATTTTGCGAAAAATCCACTGAATGATGTTAAAATCGGCGATATTTAGGAGATTAATCAGTGTAAAACATTTTTGGCATTGTTTCGTGGCAAACTAGGGATGCAAATGCTTGAATTGTTATCTTGATCACTCCAAACTCTATTTTAGCACTAAGTCATCTACTAAGAAATTTACACGTAAAAGAAAGTAGTGTGGGGTCCATACCAGATTTTTATATCATACTTTGAAGGAATTATAGTTGAATTAGAACTAAAATAGAGCATTTTTCTGCTATATCAATTATTTTACAAACGAACTTTTAATTTTATACCACGGGCAAAGCCGTGCGGGTATCGCTAGTATAAGAATAAAACATCCCGGAATCCATGCCACAGACGTCATGTTAGCCGATCAAAGATCCACCGCCTTGATTAATGGTGGCTGGGAGGCGTTAAAAATGTCGTGGTCACAAAGTCCTCCAAGTGAAACGATACCTCTGGGGGTGCTGGGCCTAGGGTTTGCTCGACCCTAGGTTCTGGTTCAAAATTAAGAACAGAGCGCCCTTCAGGGCCCTATCCCGGTTAAACCACGAAGCTGTGGTAGGTACGGGGGACCCTGGAGGTGTGAAATGAAATGTTAAAGGTCCCCGCTTAATCGAACAATATTTCTCGAATCCAACAGTATTCGTTTAAGCGGGGCCGACAGTACGGTTACTACGTTTTTTATTTCACAAATAACATAGTTCAAAAAATAAACACTGTTATATATCTGTACCTCAGAACCAGACTAACGTAAGTCCAATTTCGTCATTTTTCGATAGAGGGGAAAAACGATTGTCGAAAACATCGTTTTTCCCCTCTACTGAAAAATGACGAAAATGGACTTACGTTAGTCTGGTTCTGAGGTACAGATATGTCATGATATAATATAGTTGGTTGGAGGGATGTACCTGCTGTGCCAGCTCCCTGGTGGGGGCCAGGATGAGCGCCTGGCACTCCCGCAGGCCCGTGTCGATCTTCTGCAGGATGGCGATGGAGAAGGTGGCAGTCTTGCCTGTGCCAGACTGGGCCTGTGCGATCACGTCCAGCCCTACAACACACACCTCTCCCGTGAGCACAAGATCATATCTAGTCGTATCGATAATCTAAATTAAAGCTTTTAAACGATAAAAGTTACGTTCTCTACGAATGTAAAAGTATCATTAATACCGAAGGTTAAACTATATTTCATGATACAGTCGACGCTCGTTATAACGACCACACGTTATAAAGACCATCCCAATATAACGACCGGTGAGAAAACCCCCAACTGTATCCCAATGTACTCTATGTTCTACCTCTTACAGCGACCACTCGTTATAAAGACCGTTTTCTGTAGGACGGAGACGGTCGCTACATCGAGCCTCAACTGTATAATCCAACGGATTTCCTTCTGATTTTCAAAACTATCGAAGATCCGCTAAGTTTACATCCATTTTATAATACATCAACATGTAATATTAGTTCAGCCTCTAGTATCAATAACAGTGTTGAAGATATTAGTTCTATTAGAAAAGAACGTGAATTTCGTCTCTTATTCATAGAGTTATTACATACAAACTGAAACACTTGAACACAACAACGTGTAATAATATACACAGTCCAGTCACATTAATGTGACCACCTGTCGAAAGCCAGAATAACCACCTTCCTTAGAATTGACTGTGCGAGGCGTGCAGGAAGAGAGTCAATTAGGTACCTAAAGGTGTTCACCGTGATATTAAGCCATCCCGACTCCATCGAGATGGTCCCACACATTCTCGATTCTGTTTGAATCGGGAGAGCTCGCTGGCCATGGAAGAAGGATAAACTCATTCTGGTGCTCTTCAAACCACGCATGCTCACTGGCAGCTGTATGGCACTTTGCATTGTCCTGCTAGTAGATGCCACCATCCTGAGGAAAAACAATATTCATATAGGGGTGGACATGGACCGCAAGGACAGATGCGTTCTCGTATTGATCCATCGTGCCTTCCACAATGATGAGTGGACCCATAAAACCCCAAGAAGACATTCCCCAGACCATAATGATCCTGCCTCCCGCTTGGACCATTCCGGCAATGGTTGCAGGGTGTTTGCTTCCAGAGGCTTCCCTCCTCCTAAGTCAACATCCGTCAGTCCGATGGAGCATGAAACGTGATTCATCAGTAAATGCTACCTGTCACCACTCAATGGACTTCCAGCTACAGTACTGGCGAGCAAAATTCCAGGGTTCGTCGTCCATGGACAGTGGTCAGCGTAGGTGCATGAACCGGGATTCTGCTTCGGGAGCCCAGACGCAGCAACCTCCACTAAATACTGTACCTCAGAACCAGACTAACGTAAGTCCATTTTCGTCATTTTTCGGTAGAGGGGAAAAACGATTGTCGAATACATCGTTTTTCCCCTCTACTGAAAAATGACGAAAATGGACTTACGTTAGTCTGGTTCTGAGGTACAGAATAGTAGTATGGTAGATGATGTTGGTAGCCCCTTGGTTCATCTGGGGGGTCAGTTGCTCAATGGAATCCCGTCTATCAACCAGAACGCATCTCAGCGGCCGTCGTTCGCCTCTGTCATCTACGGCTCCTGGTGCAGCATATTTCCCACGTCGTTTATTTTGAACAGTCCTATTTTGCCATGCACGGTACACTATTACCACGATGGCAAGAGAGAAGCTCAAAAACTCAGCCATTTTGGAAATGCTTCCACCCTTGGCCCGAAAACCAATGATCCTTGGATGCCCTTTTGGACGCCGGATAAATTGCCACGTTTTCCACGCCGGATAAATTTCCATTGGCATTACGCCAATGATAGAAATGGTTTCCAAAGCCCTCACACACCCTTTGTACACCCCCAACTGCTCTGTGCTACCAAGTGCCTTTCTAAATTGGTAATTTGACGTTGAAGTCGAAAGTACGTGGTGGTCACATTAATGTGACTGGACTGTGTAGTTTAGCCTTCAGTATTAACAATAGTATTAAATATATTTCTTTTATATCTGTAAAGGAGGAAAATTTTATCTTTTATTCAGAGTTACATGCATACATACATACAAACTCATGTGTGAAACTAATAAAAGTGTATTAAAAACCGAGTATCTTCCTATCTTTCTTTATATGTCCTGCTCCTTTCTCCTGAACACCAATGGACTGAAAGTCGAACCGGGTACCGATTGATTCATCATTTTTCAGACTTCATCAGTTTTAATTTATATAATTATATGATTCTAATTAACGAAGATATCAATTAATAAGTTCTCAAATGTAAAGCGGTTTTGCCTAAACGATCGAATATGAAATCCATTGTTACAAAACGGGGTTGATAATGACAATGAGAATTTTGAGAATAAAGGCTTAACTGAATCATAACCATGACACTCATTAGCGGGACACGTACGTAGTATGTCTTAAAATCTCATGAACATTAAAAAAAATCAAATAATATAGCACCAGAATGAAATTAAAGCTGGGGGGGGGGGGGAACGTTATGCATCAACATGCCGCAGGAAGCTAATTTAGCTGCACTGGCAGCTAGCATGATCAATAAAATTCGATTCCATGTTCTATACTTTATTGCTTTTTGTTACAGGAGACGTTTACAGGGCATTAATATGAAAAATGTAAAAAAAAAAGAGGTATTTTTTCTATAAAGGAAAAGAAATCTCCTGTATTCACTGCATATCTTCGCTCTCTTTTTTGTAGCACTCAAAAGGATAGCTGTGTTTATTCATACACACATAAAAAGTAAATATTTTTGAAATTTCTATAGAAATTATAAAATGTGTGCATAGACATGCAACATAAATAGAGTTTGGCGCTATTAAATTTAAAGAACTTCGCTGTTTGTATGAGTGACATTCAAAATTCGAAGGAAAAAAGTGTATTGTTTCGTAAGAAATAATATTTGTAATAACCGCCAAAAAACAAACATTTACCTCGTGCAATTATTCAATAATGATCGTTCCATTTTTTGAATGAAATTGAAAAAATATACAAATTAAAAATAAAACAATACTTTTTTTCATCGATAACAGGATAAGAAAAGCATTTTTTGGAATAAATGCTTTTCTTATCCTTCTTATCCTGAACGGAAGGCTAGATAGGAATCTAGCCTTCCTTTTTTTTCCCCCAACATGACTTTCAATATGCAATATGTTACCGCCCATAAGCCAGGGCTAAGGCAGAACCGACAAGCTCGCCTTAGCAATGACATCCACAGCTCGATCATCACATTCTGAAACTGCAGTTTCGTCTTCGTTTTGGACTCTTCGGTCGGGAACAGCCGATCATCGAGCCGGAGGCAGATATCCTCTTGTTGAAGCCAAGGTAGTCTTCAAACTGGTAGATGAACAGGGGCGTAGGAACCGGGGGAGCTCTGGCTTCCCCTGGAATATTGCAGACCGGCTACGCTCCCCCGGAAAACTTTACTACAACGTTCTGTAGCACATTTTTTCCCCTCAAACCTGCTTTTAAATATGTGACTTTTCCTAGGAAATTTACGCAATGTCACCAAAAATCGTCAACAGTCATTCCTTAAAGGTATACTATTTGGAATTTCTCCCGTTAGGGAAGTTTGAGATTTCCTATTTCTGAGCAAATATTTCATCTAAAACTAATATCACATAAAGCATGCAAAAGTGTAGTTAAACTTGTTTTTCTGAGGAAAGAGATACTAGCAACGTTTTTTAAAATTCCTTTTGTTCACAAAAAGTGTATTTGAACATTTATAACTTTGTATTTGATCCTGTGTGTAAAGTGTGTCTTGTCCCGCCACCCAACCAGAAAGCCCAAAGTTCCGGCATTGTTCCGGGCTTCCCCTCATTATACAAAGTTCCTACGCCACTGTAGATAAAATGAATTTACCTTACCAGTGAGTGTCCTCAGACCTGGCTCATGGCCTGTAACCCAGAGCATTTTTTAACATAGGGACTAGGCGACACTAATGTCGCCTGGTGCAGAAAATTTGTCGCCTAGAAAATGCAAAACAGAGTCACTGGGCGACATTGTAAAATCCAACGTTTGGTCACTCCTAGTTTTCGCAAACCGAATTCTTTCCTTCTCTTTTTTTTCCCCTTCCTAAAAGCCACCACCGCTTCTCCTACAGCCTCCAACAAAACCTGTTCCCTTTTTCTGCCCATTGATGTTGGTAAACAGAAAGAGGTGAGGTGACTCCTTCCCATTAAATACGCTTCGGATTCTTTTAGCGTGCAATATGGTCTCAAGGAATGAAAAATGAATGTAAAATAAATAAACAACAAGCAAAAGTTTTACTAAAAAGCACAAGAGTTACTGAAAATTGCACTCTTTTATAATTGGCCATGAAACTTCAAGAGACCGGGTATTTTTTGCTCTATTCGTGATTATCTATAGTGGTTCTTTTTTATATATATTAGTGTTTTATTAATTTATTTATATTTTTCACAATTCTTTGCACATTTTTGTACTTTTTGCAAAAAACTACAAGAAAAGAGTAACACATGTACATTCCTTTAACTTATCCCGCCAGAAAAGAAAAAAAGTTTTATTTTTGTTACATCTTTTTAGATTGAATATAATTTTACAAATATTGGGTAAAATTTTCCAATTTTTTTTGAAATATTATTTAAAATATTAAAAATAAATGCTTTTTTTTGTAAAATTTTATATCTATTTTGGGTTCCCCCCCCCCCTCCAGACACATTTAATGACAGACAACCGCCCTGTGTCGCCCAGTGAAAAATCCTTAAAAAATGCTCTGCTGTAACCCATTGCATAGTACCCAGCTTTTTGCCTTCAATACACGAGTTGAGCCGTACCACGGTTTGTGGACGCTCCCGGTAAGGTAAATTCATTTCATCTGCCAGTTTGAACGCTACCTTGGCTTCATCGAGAGGATATCTGCCTACGGCTCGATGATCGACCGTTCCCGACCGAGGAGTCCAAAATAAGGATGAAACCGCGGCCTCGGGATGTCATGATTGAGCCGTGGGCGGTGCCTGGGCTGTGGTAACAGTGCCTTGCTTCAAGGAACTGTTTTGTAGAAAAGTAAATTATCGTGGTTGCAAATGTGCACGAGAAAAAAACTTTAAGTCATTTTTGACTGGTTATGAACTTTTAGGAATCATCAATCGTCCAGGAGGTCCGAGGAGTCCAGAACGAGGACGAAACTGCAGTCTCATCGAGCCGCGGGTGTGGCTTTCGACTGCCCCGTTGCCCTTTTCAGGCCGAGAGAGTGGAAACGGAATGGAGACCTTTGATGCAGGGGATGATGGCTCTCTGCTGGATGGCGGAGGGCTTCTCGAAGCCATAGGCATAGATCCCGCGAAGCAGCTCCTCCCTCAGGCTCATGTCGTCAAAGTTGTCCACCACATAGTCCCAGTTGCTCTGCAAGGACACAGGGTTACAGAAAAGGGCTTCTTTTGGGAAAGAAAAGTTTGGTTTATTTGGTTTTCATACTATTTGTATAAAGAACAGCTTCATTCAAAAAAGTCACAAAGACTTTATTTATTAACTGTTAATGTTGCTAAATATTCATGAAAAGTATAAATTCAACATTAAAAAAGCACAAATATGCAGGTATACTGCAGACATGTGTTTTGGCGTTACAAGGAACACATCTCTCCATGAAAAAAATTGTGAGCTTTTGGATGCGCGGATGTCCGACAAAAGCCGTGCATCCATAAGTTCTGTACACAATCGAGGAAAATAGCACTATGAGTTACACGATAAAAATATTTCTCATAGTTTAATAGGGAGGTGGGGGGTGTACTTACAAATCTTGCTGGGGGGACACACATAAGTCTATGTACACTACTACATGTCGGCTTCCATTTTTATTACAAGATTAGTTTGATATCTCCATGCTTTCATCCTCTCTTGGATGCGTTTGGACCTTATTATATTGGAACAAAAAAGGGAAAAAGAATCGCCACGTTTCCGTCATTCAGATTGCATTTTCGCGTTTTGCGAAAAAGGTGGCAGTAGGGTGAGGCGCTCGACGTTGAAAAAAAAAAAAAAAAAAAAAATCCATGGCGGAGCACGATCCGCACTTCATTCATTAAAATCTTTTTCAAACAGATAATTGGTGGACAACTCACCTCGATGATCCCGTCCGGTTCCATTCCCGGCGGTCCGTCGTATTCTCGGTCGGGAGCCCTCCCCGGTTCGTCAGCCGGGCCATTCCTGGAAACCAAACCGACTTCAGATCATGCAGTGACACAAGAGGATACGTACAGTGGGTAGATGGAGTTTTAAAAACAGTTACACATAGTTCAGAGAGCATAGTGACCGACCTCCTCGGTCTGGTATCACTATGAAAACATTTTGAATCTGAAAAACCATGATTCAAAAATGTGCAATCTTAAGTATTCAAATGATTTGAAATAAATTGGAATATAATTTAAAGGTTTATTGTTGTCAGTCAAGGAATACGCATCCTTGGACTGCTCCTGGCTCGAGACGAGTTATAGAACTGCAATGTGCGATAGAGAGCACGATGCAAATTCTTGCCTTCTGCACAGCAGAAATGAGACGGGCAAACAATAACTTTTACTATGTAGTGATTTTTAAGTGGAGTTTTCTTTTTGTTTTGATATGTTATATCTATTTTTTAACTGATACAGGGAAAACAGTTTCATTTTATGAACAAAGCAATGCAAATTCCTTAAAAATTATGCTGCCTTGAGCAGTATTCAGTTTTAAAGATCACAGAATATTGCTCGAATTCCTGATCAAATATTTGAATGAAGTATTACAGCTTCGATTAAAATCTACTGCAGAAGTAAGTTTTGCACATTTTTAAATACTTGAAAGAACGAATTCAAAGTATTTCAGACAGAAAATATTATGACAAAAGATTTTATTCTGCTTTTGATATTCTCACAAAATATACAATTTTGCTAATCACTGACTGAAAAAACCATGGTTTATAACCGTAGTGTCTGAAATCAAAGCAGACAAAACACGTGCCTGCCTGTAATCAGGTTTAAATGCCTGCAGTAAGAACATCAATATCTTTTCAGAGACATGGCATCACAAAATTTTGCACTTACTGGTCACGTTAATATTTTACAAAATTTAAATTTGAAAACATCATTTATTTTGCTGTGTCTTTTTTCCAGTTGCTGCAGCAGTCAAATTATTAACATCGTATTGTTAACACTTATATGAGAGTATTGAAATAAAAATAGATGTCTTAGTGCATAAAAATTTTATACGAGGTATGGTTTTGTTTTCTTACCCATTATATAAATTGTAGCTTCAGGATTAACTTATGAAATTGAGGGGTGCAAAAATTGAGTAGAAGGAAATTTCTTAGGGCAAAAACGGGGGAGCGTGTATTGTAAGTTTGAAAATCACTGGAAGAACTGAAACATTTCATTTACAATCAAACAATATAATGTGTCTGTCGCATATGGTGTAGCAAAAAAAGTAACGTAGTTTTTGCTATCAATACAAACTATTTTTTTCCAACCGTATGGTACTTTGTGTAATTAGTCACCAACAGAAACCAGTACCCGAAAAAACGCGCACTTAAATTGCGTCTTTAAAAGTATCGAAGTATAGAACTATTCATGACTTGAACTCACTCCTCTTTGTATATAAATGTACAAAACTCAAAATGTTTCAGAAAAAACCTCACCTTGATTCGTCGAAAGTAGACATGCTCTCTTATTAGAGGAATCTTGGTGCTGGCAGAAACAACACTTCAGAAAAGATTGTCGCATAAAGCGAATGAAAGCAAATTTGGTAATCGAAGTCAGCTGGAGGAAAGTTTAAGATCAGAGTTACGGTGAAACGTAAATATGATAGAGGATTCTGAAGTTTTTATAAGTTTTGAACTGTGAGAAAAAGTAAAAACGTTTCGTTTCAGAAAATTTCAGAGAGATTATTATGATCAGGGTTGCCAAGGTGAAAATTTAGGAAAGTAACTAAACGATTTCGCCAAAAATTGCCAAGGTATGTAGGCAAACAGCTGCAGTAAAAACTCCATTTTGAGTTCAAGAGAACGGAATGCTGTACAAAACTCCACAAGAGAAATGTAATGCTGTTTACTTTTTGCACATATGTATTTAATAAATGAAATTAAATTCACTTTCATTCCCTCGACTGTTTTCAAACTTTTTCTAGCCAAGTGTGATTGAAAACAGCCAAAATGGCCAATCGAGCCAAATCTAGCAACCATAATTATCATATTTTCATCAAAATACTCTCTAGCGGCAAAACTTCAGCTGAGGAGAAATCATTAAAATTTTCTTAGCAAATAAAATTGATATTAGCGCACCATTTCACTGCCTCGTAATATTTTTACCTTTCTCCAGTTCTAAAACAAAATATATGTTTATCATTACTAATTTTATAAATTTATTTTCGTTTTCTAATCATGTGGCTAACGTGTACTTAGCTTTTCCAAAATGGCAGCGAAAAATTCCTTTTTCTGCACCGCGAAGATGCTATGACAACTCATCAAAGCATATGTATTATAAAAACATATTTTTCTTTTAATTTTACTATAAACATTTTATTTAAATAGCATCAGATTTCTGCACGCAAGGTATTGTTCAAGTATCAAACTATTGCATGTAATCATTATTTATTTAAAAGTATATTTTCACTCGCAACAGGTGACGGCTTGCGATAGGGAAACTACATTAATGAGTTTTCGTTTTCGAAAAATGTTTTAGGAGGAATTGTCATAACGTGGAGCATGTCAAATTGGTGTAAAATATTTCCTTCTACAACTATCATATTTGATCCTCATCCTCTAGCTTTATAGTTTAATGTAATTTTCATGTTAGTTAATGACTTATTTTTTACATTTGGCGAAATTTTTTATGATAATTGCTTTATTTACAAATCTTTCAGATTTTTTCTCAATTTTGATGTAATTTTAGGCTCGTTTTGAACAAAAATTAAACATTATAATTCAAATCCCAGCAATATTGATATTATGTTATGTTTGATAAGCCTTTTGATTTATTAGTTTTGTAAAACAATTAGAAAACGCTCCACGTGTTCCTCCTTATGATAATTCCTAATATTCTTCTTGACTTATGTGGGTATTAGATATTAGTATTTTTGAGAGACATATTTCTGATGTTGGAACTCATTTCTACATTTAAACAGCTGGGTGTGAAATGTTGAACATTTAAGACTTATGAAGATGATGTTCATAAGCTTGCCTAGACATATTTTTTGTTCATGATAGTAATGGCAACATCTGCTCCCTGAGCCGAAGTAGGTTTATTATCTACGGTAGAACACTTGCATGTTTTAAAAAGTTTAATCCCAATCAAAATCAACCATACTGCAAACTAATCAATGATTTTAACTTTGAAATTCATAGACTTAATTATGATCAATGTTTCATATTTACAAACCACTAAAGTCGGACTCACAGGTCTATAATTTCCTGTATTACCTCTAGATCCTTTCTTGAAGAGTGGCGTAATGTTAGCCAGTTTCCAGTCCTCTGTCACTGCCCCCGAGTTATACGAAACATTGTAAATTTTTAGTATCTACTAATTCCTCAGCACATTGAACTAGAATTTTTTATAAATATTATCTGGTCCCAGAGCTTTAGTTGTTTTATTTTTTTCAATTGAAAAAAATTAAAACTCTTCTCTCTTTTGATACTTTGATACAGTTAACCTTTTGCACTATTTCAGACATTATTTAAGTACTATTAATATTCTAACATAAGTAGTTATAAAATGAAAAAGGTTTTGCGAATTTTAAAAATTTCAGTTAAAAAATGTCGTTAACAAAAATAATGTTTTCCAGAAAAAAAAATAGTTTACTGCTCTCCCTACATCTACCAAAATAGCCTTAACTGTTTTGAGACATCAGTTTGGAAACATGACAAAGGATAACTCAAAACCCTCCAATGTTCCACTGACATCACAAATGATAGCTTAAATTTGGGTTCTGAATACTTCTATTTCCAAACATGAATAAGGTGGAAAGTGCCTGAATCACATTTTTTAGATGACTTGGAGACAGCCTAAAATGGCGTTTTCAATACTTCAGCTCTGAAAATTTACAGAAAAGAAAACCTAATGACCTTCTCCTAAATGTGTCCAATATCGCTTCAATTTGTTTCGTAAGACTCCAGTTTCAGCATTTTTTCTAGGAAGTATGTTTACCCCCCCCCCCCTTCTTCTCCCTTTATTACCAAGGACAGACTAAAAGTATTTAATATTTCAGCTTCGAAGAATTTTCAGGAAAGGAGCCCTGAATCCCCCCTGCCTCCATGTTTATCAAAGATGACATAAATCTGTAAGACTTCAGTTTCAGAATTTTTTATGAAGAGCATTAATTCCCTATTTTCATCACGAAAGACAGCCGATTGCAGACTGTTCTGCAGAATGGTTTTACTTCTGGCTGTTTTTCTTTCTCAGCCTTTTTTTTTTCAGGGTTTTTTGGGGCGGGCCAACTTGAAAAAACCCACTATGTCGGAGAAGTGGGTTTTTTCAAAATTTATTGCATATTGAAAACATTTATTTTAGAACGGAATAAATACTACGAATATTTTGAACCATACTTTGAATAGATTAGATATCGGTACTGATCAATTCAGTTATGATACGAGGGCAACAAGAAAGTAAGGTCTCCTATTTTTTTTTTAAATACAAAATGGCATTTATTTACTAAGTATGATACATCGTTTGAAAGGCCTGGATCTTGGCTATTTTTCAACATAATTGCCATTTTTTCCAACGCCTTCCTCATCCGCGCGATGTACTTTTCTATGCCGGTATCGTACCACTTTCCGTCCTCTTCGCGCATCAAGGTGTTGACTTCTTTTTGAACCTCCGCGTCTGACCATACTTTTTCTCTCCGAGATGTTTTTTTAGGGCGAGGAACAAGTGGTAGTCACTTGGGGCCAGGTCGGGACCGTAGGCAGGGCCAAAGCGACCCTGGACCTAATCAGGAAATTTGGCTGGGAAATCATTGATCACCCAGCCTACAGTCCCGACCTGGCCCCAAGTGACTACCACTTGTTCCCCGCCCTAAAAAAACATCTTGGAGGGAAGAAGTTTCGTCGGACGTGGACGCGGAGGTTCAAAAAGAAGTCAACACCTGGCTGCGCGAAGCGGACAGAAAGTGGTACGATACCTGCATAGAAAAGTACATCGCCCAGATGCGGAAGGTATTGAAAAAAAAATGGCGATTATGTTGAAAAATAGCCAAGATCCTGGCCTTTCAAATGATGTATCATACTTAGTAAATAAATGTCATTTTGTGTTTAAAAAAAAATAGGAGACCTTACTTTCTTGTTACCCCTCGTATTTAGTCTTAGTCGGTACCTGGTCCAGAAATTGCCGTCATCCTTTCCTGACAGTTTATTAGGTATTGAAAAGAAAACTGCCTGTGCATTTCACTTTCTTGTTTTTTATTTTTCAATACTTAAAAAGATAAAAAAAAAAGCAATAATCATTTAAATCGTAAATTCCATTCAGTGTCAATTTAAAAAATTCAATATTAGAATCCTTTTTCCAAATTTGTTGAAGAAGTTTTTTAGGAGGTCACAGTGACCAGAGTTCCCCTGATTCTATGAAAGATAAAGGTAGGTGTTCACTGTTCGAACTGAGAATATTAACCTTTTGGATCCGGGCTGTTTTTTAGAAATTTATCTTTCGACACAGGTAGTATGACAGTTGAACCACAGATTTCTTTTCCATTGAAAAGAGAAAGTATAAACTGTCGTACCAGACGTATGAAACCTTGAAAAAAACCCCGGCTCCAAAGGGTTCGAGTGAAAATCTCAACCCCGTCCTCTAAAGACAAAAGAGTTACGGTACAGCATGTGTACCGCCGGCTCCTAAAGGTTAAAATGATTCTCAAAAAAAACCCCGGATATTTTCGAACGCTGTTTTTTTCCCCTCCCAACCACAAACATCTTTCTGCAAAACGTCTTCCTTATTTTGATACGATGTCACTGTATCTGCAACTTTCTGCCACAGGGGAGAAATGCTCTTTGATTTGCACAACTTGATGGACTGATTTTTATTCCAGAGTTTAAAGAAGATGGCTAGCCCCCGAACCAAAAGAGTGCTTCAAGATTTGAGGACCAAGGATGAAAACAATGTAAGTATTCACATTTTTTTTTTTTTTTTTTTTCAATTTTATTTACAGGCACATGCGTTAACTTTTGATGATATTATTTTCTAAAACTTAGATGTTTGTTTGAGCTTGGCAAGTTACGTTGTGTTTCTAAAAATTCGTAGATCCGCTTACTCTGAATGTGTGAGCTCGATGAATTCTGAACATGCTTGATTCACTGCGATAAATTTAAAACTCACAAAATATATAAAATGTACAGTAAGAATTAAAGAATAAGAGAGACATGAAGAAAACAGCGCAAAACGCTGCTACAAATAATCACTAACTTATAAAGCAGTGAGTGACCACTCCTAAGCAAGGGCTAAGGCAGAAACATGAAATACACCGTCAACTCGCTTATTTCGATCCATGGACTGCAATTTCGTGCTTATTATGCACTCATCAGCATGGAATACGGAAGTAGCCGAGTTGGAGGCAAAAGATCTCTTATAGAGCAAAGCGAGCCAACAAAAACTGGTAGCTAACGTGAAATTAGATTACCAGAAAACGACCGCACTCGGTACGGTACAACTCGTAAATTTCAAGGCAGAGCTCGGTATAAAGCAGTGAGTAACAGCCCCTGAGCAAGGGCTAAGGCAGTAACATGCAATAGGCCGCCAACTCAGCTATTTGGATCCATGGACTGCAGTTTCGTGCTCATTATGCACTCATCGGCATTTAATACGATTTACAAGTTGTACCGTACCAAATGCGGTTGCTCGCTGGTAATCTTATTTCCCATTAGCTACCAGTTTTTTTCGGCCAACTTTGCTCTGTAGCTTTTGGGTGATGTTTAGTATTTTAATAACAACTATCTGACTCCTTATTATTTTATTAAACTTGTAATAATATACAACTCTTTAATGCAACATTCGAACACTCAATCTAATTAATTTCTCGCAACTCTCTCTCTCTGCTGAGTTGAGTTGTCTCCTAGCAGGAATAGGTGAATTCACTTCACTACAGCTCTATAAGAGGATTTTTGCCTCCAAATCGTTTACTTTTGTGCTCCATGCTGATGAGTGCATAACAAGCTGGAAACTGCAGTCCATGGATGCATCCCTATTTTATAGCAATGGAATTTATTGTTTCTTTTAGAACTGCTTCGAGTGTGGCTCCCACAACCCCCAGTGGGTCAGCGTGACCTATGGGATCTGGATCTGCCTGGAGTGCTCGGGGAAACACAGGGGACTGGGGGTCCACCTCAGGTGAGTTCTGGATCGCTTTGCAGGGTTGCCGCAGGCTACTTAAATGCTACTTTTTTCGTCACTAGGCGACTATGGAGACTTTTTCATGCAAAAACTGGCTAAAAAGCAACCTTTTTTTTTTCACCAGAGCCACTTTTTTGGAAACTTTTTGTTTTCCAAAGTATGTTTTGACTCCAAACTACTTGAGTTTTTTCACCCTATTTGTTGAATATTTAATATTTTGAAGCCCATATTTTTTATCACTCTTCATTCCTATTTCATCCGTTTGTTTATTGCTACAACTATCTAATCATATGAATGCATCTTTTTTCTTTTAATTCCTCAAGCTACTTTTTGAAATTTTTAGGCTACTTTTGCTACTTTTTTTTTGCAACTTTTCTGAAATTTTTAGACTACTTTTGCAACTTTTTTATGTCATTTTTCCTGTGGGAACCCTGTTTGCTACACGTTGTCGTTCGTATATTGCTGCTTTTGCTTTGGAGAATTCTCATTCTTCTGTCAAAGCTGCTCTGAAGAATATGCTAGTGTACTTCAGGAATGTTTTTATATATTTCAAGTGAACTAATTTATATATTATTTCCGGAGTTCGTAAATATCATATTTTCGAAAATATCTAATATTTTGATATATGTAAGATGCTTTGGTATACAGGGTGTCCACTCCAATCGTATCGTTCTTAAAACTAAAATATCTAAGTAAACCATTGTACTTGGTACCATTGTAAAGGTAGTATTGTGATTGCAAAAAAAATTGCACTCAAATTTCGGCCTAAATTTCTATTTTGCTCACCCCCGAATGAATGTTGAGTCGTTTTTTCGACCCCTCAGCATGTTCATATGTACTTATGAGCATATAAGCAGCCGAAACATCCTTTTCGACCACCCCGGAATTATTTACATCGAGATTTCTCGTGACGTATGTATGTATCTTGCATAACTCAAAAACAGTAAGCTTTAGAACGCTCTTGTGTGGCATGTAGGCTCTGAGGGGGGTCTAGTTGTGCACCTTCCCTTTTGGTTGCATTCAAATTATCCCAAGGGTGTCTTTTACCCCTTTTTCGGGTAAATCTGTTGATGTCAAAGCAGACTATGAAGTTATGTTATGATTTGGCGACCACTTAGAGATGTATCATCAAGCTTTCGGTCGGCATGTGTTTGATGCCAACTTGGCGACGTATCGCCAAGTTGGTGACAAATTTGGTGAGAAAAATTATGTTTTGAATTTAAGTTCAATTTGGCGATATTTTGCGAAAAATCCACTGCATGATGTTAAAATCGATGATATTTAGAAAATGAATCATTGTAAAAAAATTTTTGCATTATTTGATAGCAAACTGGGGTGTTCATGTTTAAATTGTAATCTTGCTCACTCCAAGCACTACTTTAACACTTAAGGCACAGGGGTCAATCTAGAGAGGAATTAGGTCCGTTAAAGGACCCTTCCCAAAATTCAGTCACTCAAAAAGGGCTCCTTCACAAAATTCTGCCTCTCAAAAATAGACCTTTCACAAAAATCCCACACTGAAAAACCGACTCTTCGTACAGAATACCGAGTTAAAAGAACGATCGGGAATATTTCTTGCTGTAACTATTTTTCACAAAATTATGAATTAGCTTTCACAAAATTCCAAACT
This sequence comes from Uloborus plumipes, assembly GCA_038373865.1. Taxonomy (NCBI): domain Eukaryota; kingdom Metazoa; phylum Arthropoda; class Arachnida; order Araneae; family Uloboridae; genus Uloborus; species Uloborus plumipes. The sequence continues at coordinate 40,786 of JAXGGA010010202.1, forward strand.
ATTTTTCACAAAATTCCAAAAACAGGACCTTGGTCAAATATCCTGGATTGACCCCTGAGGCATCTACTAAGAAGTTTATACACAAAAGGAAGAAGTGTTGTGTCCGTACCAGATTTTTTTTTTTTTTACTGATGTGGTGCTTTGCTTTGGTAGCTTCGTTCGCTCGGTGTCCATGGACAAGTGGAAGGACATGGAGCTTGAGAAGATGAAAGTGGGGGGCAACCGGAAGGCCAAGCTGTTTCTCGAGTGCCAGCCAGATTACAGCCACAAGATGCCCCTGCAAGAAAAGTATAATACGCGTGCCGCGGCACTCTACAGGGACAAGGTAATGCTTGATAGAATTGGCACTATTGTCATCCTTCTGACTCACCCCTTCATTGGTTCCCTCCATCGAATCGATGCTCCGATGCACGTCATCTGTGATCGCCTGCTTTTGCCCGCCAGAGGGCGTACGCATACGTGAATTAGAAACGTGCATCGTCGGGATTGGCCATTGCCTTCATTTAAAATCTCTCGATTAACTTTAAACGAGACAAACTATAATTAAAGAATGCAATATATTACTGCCCATAAGCCAGGGCTAAGGCAGAACTGAAGCAATAACACCCACGGCTCGGTCACGACATCCGAGACTGCAGTTTCATCCTTATTGTGGACTCCTCGGTCAGGAATAGCCAATGAACCGAGCTGGAGGCAAAGATCCTCTTATTGTAGCTAAGATTGGCAACTGGTAGATAAAATAAATTTATCTTACTATTGAGCGTCTGCAAACCATGGCTCAACTCGAAATTTGAAGACAAAAGCTATGTACATTTGACGCTCGTTATAACGACCACTCGTTATAAAGACTATCCAATACAACGACTGGTGGGAAAAACCCAACTTCATCCCAATGTACTCTATTTTCTACCTCTTACAGGGACCACTCGTTACAAAGACCTTTTTCTGGGGGACGGAGATGGTCGTTATATCGAGCGTCGACTGTATTATGCAAAGAGTTACCGCCCATTAGCCTAGCTTTTGCCTTCAAATTTCTTGTTGAGCCATGGTTTGCGGACGCTCGATGGTAAGATAAATTTATTTTATCTACCAGTTGGCAATCTTAGCTACAATAAGAGGATCTTTGCCTCCAGCTCGGTTCATTGGCTATTCCTAACCGAGGAGTCCACAATAAGGACGAAACTGCAGTCTCTGGTGTCGTGACCGAGCTGTGGGTGTTATTGGTTATAATTAAAGTAAAAAAAAAAAACATTTATTAACAAGTTGATTTGCCGATATATATAGGTTGATAAATATCATGATATATTTTAACTCGATATATATCCAATATTTATTTTGAAAATATCATATTTTGATATTTTCGACATTTATTTTTTGAGCTATGATGTTTTGCCATGTAAAAATTATATTATTTAAATAAATATTGTTAACTTTTCTTGAAAATAACCAAAGAGCTAAATGCAGTATTTAGGATGTATTAATACACCATTAATTGCTGGTTGTTTTTTGTTGTTTTTTTTTTTAAATATTAAATTATGATGTTTTGCTTGTGTTTGTAAGTTTCATTCATGTAAAAACACTATTTCAAGTATAAATGTTTGCATTAAATGTGTCTAAATCATGAAAGAAACAGTAATTTGAAGTATATGTTATAAGAATTATTAGGTAAAAAATTGACAGCAGTTGTAACTATTTGAAGACTTGCTGGCACAGACAGAAAATATTGAATATTTTCCAACCCTGGATACAGCACAAGCTTAAATGAACTGTAACAATAAATGGCTCTTGCTGGTTCTAGAGTCCCTTCAAAATCACAAATCTCAAACCAAATCTAAATCTGCACTGCGAATCACCCAGTTTGAAACTAGGGTAGCGTAAATGGCAATATTTTTTATCGCCAAGGGAACACCGAAAAGGGAGATTCGACGGGCCGAAGACTATTCTCTCTCTGCTCTCGAGCCCTGATCTTTTGCGTGCAGCTATACCCTGTGCAACGAGTGGAGGGGGATGAAAGAAATATTAATTTCCCACTCTCCTCTCTGATGGTTGTCATAGTTACGGCGCTGTGGACTTTTTCCCCACTTAGCTTTCGCAACAATGGTTGACTGCAAAGGATTGAAATTGTTTTGTGGTTAAACTATAATTCAATCAACGTCAATGGAATACTTTTTGAAGTATTTATATAATGGTTGCTCATGATGCTAGGACTTGCTAAAACAAACTATTTAGCACTAGATTTGTTAGAAAACAATTTAAAAAAAAAACGAGATATGATGATATAAATAAAAGCGTAAGCCTAACTCGATAAACATAAAGTAAATGAAATGCCTCACATGAAGTGCATGAAAAGAGAGTGGAGCTGTTTTCTTTCCCGTGGTTTCCACGGAGACAGCGCAAAATTTCCGAATTTGATTCACACTGATTTCACTGATTCACAACTAGCTGGAATCAGTGACTGATTCCAGCTAGGCCTCTGAAGTCGGAGGAAGCCCTCGTAACCTTGCATAGGACGAGAAAGTTCTGGAAAGCTGTCTGAAAGTTACCAAATGTTGCAGCAGTTGGCGATTTCTCGCCCATCTTGTCACCAAAAATGCTGCCAACTTGGCGACATCTCCTTCATATCATGCCAAGCCCATAGACTTGTTGAAATGCACAGTAAGCATGATAAATGGTTCCCAGCTAAGACATCACAAGCAATGCAGGCACGGATCCAGAGGGTCATGGGGTCATGACCCCACAACACCCCACCCCTTGACGGACCAAATGTAGCAAAAAATTGCAATTTTCGACACTTATATCGTTGTCACCATGCTAAAGTAACGAATGTGAAAAATCCTGTTTTTCAAGTTCAAATTTTACAAAAAATTAAAAGTAAAATGATAACGTCAAGCGATAGTTTTACACTTAAAGATATCTATAAAAGTTTAAAAATAGAAAATAACCAAATACATCATGTATTCAGTATTTTGGCTCTCTTGAAAAGTGCCAGTTTTCACATTCGTAAGTTTAGCATGGTGGCAACGATATTACGAAAAAATTGCCCCCCCCCCCCCATTTTGCACGAAAATTTCACTTTGATCCCTTTCCGAAAATGACCCCCTCTTAACCAGAAGCTGGAGGTTAAGTAATGAGCTGTATCCAAGAGTTCACCAATCGGATATCCCACAACGAAATTTTCCCCAAACGCGGTTCGTATAATCCACCGAATTCTCTCATTCATTTTTCATGGCAGAGATTTTCTTGTTCCATCATGTTCACCGATGTAAAAATAGAAAAAAGCCCTAATAACAGAATCGGGCAATTAGCCAACACATGAGTCTATATTGTTACAAATCTTGTAAATAATTGTTGTTTTTCTTGCCTTGCATCATTTTCACTAGTTTTGGTTTTATCTGGCGACATGTTGCAAAAGTATCTGAAGATATCACCTTTATCACTTGTATATCGGCCTTGTAACGTTTTGTAGTTTTTATACTTGCCCTACATTTAACAAGCATGAAGACATTTTCGAGTGGGTTGTTCTTTTTATCACTAGAATTTTCTTGAATGGATTATGGAAGTTATGACTGAACAGAATACTCCAGAGTTTGCTAGAATGTTGTAGAAATTTCCTTCCGAGTATAAATAGCTGTCCGACTGCCTTGAACACAGTCAGTTAGTTATTTTCAGATTTGATTTCTGATCACTCGTTTTATTCGCTATTCGCTCGGCCGAATGGTTGTTTTGCTTTTGTAATTTCTTAATTACTGTTCATGTTAGATACGTGGTGCTGAGCTACTGTTGAGAGAACAGTGTACTGTTTGCTACCTAATTGCTGGATGTTTAGCAATTGTTTCCTGCTCCTATTGTAAATAAGCGTACATACTTGTAAATAAATTTATAGTTACTTCCTCAAGATTGGAATGCTCATTTAAAGAAAGTTGAAGGTGCTACGGACTCGTTACAATATCATGTTCTGAATCGAAGAACGTAATAGTACGTAGTGTAGAGATATTTCCTTTTAAACCTCCTTTTTTAAAACCCTGCGTAATCGGTGACGAGTGTACCCCCACCCCCGAGCAGTAACGAGGTTTCAGTAAGTAAAGTGGAAAAAGGATAACTATTTAAAAGATTTTTATCAATGTACAAGATGATGCAATACGCCACCAGCTGGCCTCAAAATTTTCGAGTTGTACCGTACCGAGTGCGGTGGCTCGTTGGTGCTCAAATTTCGCATTAGATACCAGTTTTTGTTGTCTTTCTTTGCTCTATAAGAGGATTTTTGCCTCCAACTCGGCTACTTTCCTATTCCATGCTGATGAGTGCACAAGGAGCACAAAACTCAGGGGTCAATCTAGAGGGAAATTAGGTCCGTAAAAGGACCCTTCACAAAATTCAGGCTCTCAAAAAAGGACCCTTCACAAAATTCAGTCACTCAAAAAAGGACCCTTCACAAAATTCAGAAACTCAAAAAAGGATTCTTCACAAAATTCAGTCACTAAAAAGTTGAACTTTCACTAAAATCCCACACTCAAAACTGACTCTTCACAGACATCCGAGTTTACGGAACGATGGGGAATATTTTTTGCCGTAACTATTTTTCACAAAATTAGGAATTAGTTTTCACAAAATTCTGAACTATTTTTCACAAAATTCCAAAAACAGGACCTTGGTCAAATATCCTGGATTGACCCCTGAAACTGCAGTCCACGGATGGAATGAACGAGCGGGTGGTGTATTGCATGTTTCTGCCTCAGCCCTGGCTTGGGGGCCACTGACTACTTTATACGAGATGATGCTGTGTTCTCAAAATGTATTTCTGCCCCCCAGATCAGCACGGAGGCCCAGGGCAAGCCCTGGTCGATGGAGACTTCCTCCGCGCGCAACTTCACCTCCAGCTCCATCCCCAAGAGTTCTTCCGGCAGCAACCTGGGATCCTACGGCAATTCTTCCGGATCGACATCCCACCACAGGAACGACGATTGGAGCGACTACGGCTCGGGATACCAGAGGTGATTGGCCCCGGGGTTCGTCTCTTTGGGAGAACGTGATGTGTTAACTCTTTAGTTTTTGTTTTCCTCAAATATAGAATGCAATATCAACTTACTATTATCTTTTTAAGATTGACCACCTTGCAGTTTATGACGTGATATCTCGTCCATTTAACATGCATTCCTGGGACTGCCCAAACGCAGGGTGGTTAAAAAGCGTTTTTGCCCCCTCCAGATGGAATCTACAATGGTTTGAGAGATCGAATGTAAACATTTCGTCGCGGTCATGACGTCACTCGAGTTTCATGAGTCACTCGAAGTTTCAAACCAAATATCTGTAAACACCACTGAATTTTTAACGATATTGTGATAGGGAATCGATCCTAGAAAGCTACTAAATAGGTGTAAGTGAGTTAGTTGGGATAACCATTATGGTTCGCAAACTATCTGCCATGCTTGAATTGCATAAGCAAGAAACGAAAAAATGTGAACTTGTTCAATGATTGAAAGTGGATAAATACACGATTTCCTGCACAATTAAAGGGTTAAAAAAACTCAAACATGATGGTAACAGGTCAGGAAGAAGAAAATGCACAGTACAGACCAGAAAGTGGTCAAAAAGCGAGTTTAGCGAAATCCTGGGATTTCAATGAGAAAGGTTGCTAGAGGGGTGAAAATCAATATAGAAACCACTCGTTTGGTGGTAATAGTTGAACTTGGTCTTCTCTCTTACAAAATGAAAGAGACTTAAAAGCTAGCAGCAAAGAACAAACGCACAAGACTTCAAAAGAGGAAAGAACTGTTAAGGCGGGTTGCAGATGATCGATGGGAAACATTGGTCTTCACAAATGAAAAACTGTTCTCAATTGAACAAACTCAAAATAGCCAGAATGATAGTTTGGTCAGCAGAAGCACCTGGAACTTTTTGAATTGTTGGCGGCGTCCACGACCCCTATCTGCAATGGTTTGGGGTGGGATATGTGCTAGTGGGGAAACACCACTTGTTTTTGTTGATCAAGGGATAAAAAATAATCAGCAAACATACCGCAAACTGATTTTGGAAGATATTATCTTACCTTGTTTGCAAAAGTTCTTTGAAAATCAAAGATGGACCTTCCAACAGGATTTTTCACAAAACACACTCAACACTGATGCAAGACACATTTTCCGAACTTCATTGGAGCCGAAGAATGGCCCATCGTATTCCCTAGATTTGAACCCAATGTATTATTCTGCTTGGTCCAGCTTGGAGATAAGGGTGTGTACTAAACCTCATAAAGCTTCGGCATCCCTACAAGCATTCTTAGGGAAAGAAAGGGATAAAATATCAATAAGTGAGTTGCGGCCCGAAGCCGAAAATTTTGTGACACGTCTAAAGCTCGTATTAAATACTAACGGTAGCCAATTTGAAAATGTTTAAATATATTAGACAAAATAATGTATTTATACTTATTTTGAAGTTTGGTCGCATTATTTTCATTAGCAACAAAGTTATGATGTACGATGTGTGTCCAAGTTATTTCTTGTCACCCTGTATATATATAAGAATGTAGTTTTCGTCCAAAAAATCTTTTCCCAAGAACTAATCTGAAAGTTTAGATTTACTTAATTTATCAATTTGGTTTTTACTATTCGTTAATAACAACATAAAAAATGAGCAATATATTTCTGTGTAAAACATCGGACATATTAGGTGCTAACATGTTTGTGTAACGAAATGACGCCACGGGATTTTCAGTCCCGATCATTTTTTAGAGTGGCACCCATGCTTATGTTTCTGATCTCTCTCTCTTCCAGCGGTCTGCCAGACAAGAGCCAGCTGTCCTATCAGACGGAGGCCTTCTTCAACAGGAGGCAGGAGGAAAACCTGAACAGGCCAGAGTGAGCAGTCTTCCCATTTTTTAATGCGCTTTTATTCGTTTCACATGGGGGTTTGTTTGTTTGTATGTATGTAACTCTAGTAATAAGAGAAAATACACATTCTTTACAAATATGAAAGTAATATATTTTTTCTATTATTAACCCATTAGTGCCTGACATTTATTTTTTCAAAGATATTTTGTATACTGGTTATAAATAGTGTCTAATGGACAGAAAAAATAATTAAAAAAATATCATGTCAAAAATAAGTTTTTTATTAAGGAAAGAAAAATCGTCCCTCAAAAGTTACGATAGACCCCAGAGGGTTCATACTTTTTTTCA